>JAOXJP010006397.1:0-18059 GCA_025762735.1 Platanus orientalis | reverse complement strand
ATCCTGAAACATGTCATAAATGGCCATAAAAATTTCAGAATTTTCTGACATGTCAGAGGGGTTGGTAATTTTCAATTTTGTCTAAAGTTACAAAATTACCCTTTTGGTTTTTTCTTTCTTTATTTCTTTTCTCCTTCTTTTCTCATCCTTACCTCTTTTCTTAAATTCTATTTTCAGATTTCTTGGTTATTTGTGAGTTTAAATTGAATTATTGATTTATTTTGCTTATGTTCCTTTATTTTAAATAATTTTAGGCCTTGAAAATTATTCTAAATCAATTTTGGTATCATTTCCATTGTACTGCATCATTTTGTGATTAGGTTTTTCTCTTCCTTCTGTTGGCAATTTTGTGAAAAACTTGGTATTGTCATCCCCCTCTTTAAGTCATTTGTGTTGGCTTTCTATCTCCAACATACTTCTTCATATCAAGTGATAGATTCCAACTCATCCAACACAATTCTATTTGCTTGCAACTCCTCAAAGAGACCATTTCATTGTTGTATTGTTTATCAATCTTGAAAATTTCCTCCCATAGTTTATCCTTACTTGCTTCAAACTTACTAAAAGCAGACTTGTTTCACGCAATGAGTTTCTTTTTCACAAATTGTAACATTTGAAAAAATTTAAAGCCTTCCATGCCTCCAACCCTACAATTTTTCCACCATGCCTCCACATTATCTTTGAAGGATGGGTGCAAAGCCCACATGTTTTCAAAGCGAAAGAGCTTTGGACTATAACTCATTGTGTCCGTGTTAAGCATAATAGGCGAATGGTTGGAACTTTTGATTGGTTTTTGAGCAATAGTCGGTTTAGATAGAACCTGAAGGGGTTTTGAAAATCTCAGCAAGTAAAGACTCTTTCTGTGAGCTTTTATGTTAAAATGTGCATTATAGTTTCTCACCAGATTGAAGGAAAATGTGCATCTTTTTAAACTTTGGGATGATGAACTTTCTGAAGATAGATTTGAGAATGTTGGTCATCTGTATTTGGTCTTATGCTTATTATATCTTTTGCAATTTGGAAATTGTTGACGCATGAGTTATGGAAGGCAAGTGGCTAGCAACCTCCAAAGTTACATATTGCGTGTACTTCATGTAGAGTTCTTACATATTTTTTTCTTCTTTTTCTATTTTCTATGTCCCTAAATAGTTGGTATAAATCTGGTGGTTGTTGTTGTTGTTCTATTTTCTATATGTATGTGTGTGTGGAGCATAATTCAGGGTGTTATGTTTTTTCCCCTTTTTTTTTTTTTTTTGGTTTTTA
The DNA here is from genome assembly GCA_025762735.1 of Platanus orientalis. NCBI lineage: Eukaryota > Viridiplantae > Streptophyta > Magnoliopsida > Proteales > Platanaceae > Platanus > Platanus orientalis. The sequence continues at coordinate 16,796 of JAOXJP010006397.1, read as the reverse complement.
TCAGGAGCTGTTCTGTTCCCAGAGTCCACCCTTCCTCTGAGAGTAGTTGAATCTAGATTTGTAGCTGCTGTGGAAAGAGCAATGAACCAAGTAGATAATCCTTACACCATTGGTGTGGTATGTGAGCTCCCTTTTAACAGTTTGTCATTTGCTTTCTCTTTGTTTGGACTTGTCTCTTTGACTGCTCACCTGCAATATTATAACTTTATATATAAACTTTGTTCAGGTTCGTTGTGTTCATAGGCATTCCAATGATGGAAGGCTACAGTTTGCATCCGTTGGAACAACTGCAGAGGTATGTGTTCCTAGTAATTGTGAAGTATTTTCTCCACCCAACACAAGTAGGGTATCTTCTTTTGTGCTTCTTCCATATAGAACAAGATTCCATTGTTTCTGTACTTTTCATATAGATACATTACAAGAGTACCTGATTAAATATTAAACTTAATTCTAAGTGCAAGACCTTTTAATTTATTGTTTGAGATTTTAAGTCATTAGAATGAAGCAATGTGGTTACTGTACTTCCTGATTGTACGTTTCCAAGCATATCCAAGGCTAAATTCTGGCAAGGTTGCAATTACTTAATGAATTATTTTCTTATTCTCAATCTGAATCTAGTTGCTTATTTCTTAATAGAGTTATTGGTTTATGTAAAATGAACTAATTTATGATCGCTACAGATTGTGAACTAGCTTGCAAGAACAATTTTATATAATTTGTAAGAAATTTGATGGAAAAAGGTTAAGAGATGTTGTTCCTTATGGTTTCGCCAAGTGGAGCTTGGTGAATTGGACAGAAGAGGGGTATCAAAAGTACCTCTAGGCAGAACAAAAGAGATTGCTCTCTGAGAAATGAATCTTTTGAAAGTATCTCCTTCGGGGAAATTAGAGAAATTCCTTCAAGAAGTTAGCTTTTATTGTTAATAGTTGCAAATATGAATATTAGAACAAATTCTTATCAATTCAAAGAGGTTAAACTTGAAGGTTTTCCATCTTTGTGAATGGAAAGATTAATTTTTTACCAACTGCAAATGGCTGCATAAATTTGTTAGTGGATTCAATTAGGAAGTTCTTGGTCCTAGAGTAGAGTGTAGTCATCTGAGGTTATTTTCTTCAGCAATTCCCAATCTAGGGCTACTAGGTTCCAGACATGTTCAGAGCTTGTTATGTTATTGATGCAGGAGCATATGGGATAAAAAAGAAGGCGCTGGATGACTATGGGTTATATTGGGGTTTCATTGTAATAAGGCCTAAATGCCATGGGTAGATAGGAAGTTTTTAATTTCTGGTTTTTATGTAATTAGGATTGAAAGCCAAGGTCAATTTAGGGATTTAAGGTAATCCCGTAACTTACTTTTAGCCCAAGTTTTCTAGGTCAAAATTTCCTTTTGGCTAGATTTTGGTGTCTTCAGAAGGGTTATTCATTACCCTTCAAAAGAGACCATGATTGCACAAATCTGAGGTGATTTAAGAAAGTTATGACCAAATTACTAAAAGGGTACCAGTGAATGACGGGAATAGTGTTTTTAGAAATTAGGTGAGTCAATTAGTCAAAGTGTGAGGCTCTTTTAGAGAGCTGGTTGATAGCCTCTCTAGGCGGGGAGTTTTAGTAGTCTTTTGTTTTATGAGTTTTAAGTTTAGTAATTTTCCTAATTAGAATAGGATTTCTATTTTACTGGTTTCTTATTTTATTTTATTTATTTATTTATGTTTTAAAGCCTTTAAATAGGGCTGTAGGGTTTACTATTGATGATTAATGAAATAAAAATTGAGCTTCAACTCTTTACTTCTCACTGTTGGTGCTGTGTAAATTCTCAAGGGGTTGGTGCCACTAGAACTGATTGGTATCTGATGTGGACAACATAAAGAGGCTATTGTATGTGCCCCCACATGAGAGGGCTAGATTCAAGATGTATGTGCTATGTGGACTGTTTAAGGTCTTTTAAGGGTTGGGTACTTTTGTAATAAGGCCAATAGTGCCAAAGTTTTTTTGCGTTTTTTTGGTACAAGGGTAGCTTGTAATAAGTTTGAAAAGCTAAGGTTATTCTAAAGATTTTATGGGCAAGTTGACAACTTGGTGTTTTTGTCTTTTTGTGGGTTACCAAGGTCAACAAGTGGGCCCTACAAGTAGCTTGTCGACCGCCCCTCTTATTGGGATATTTAGTAGTTTTAGTTTTTAGGGAAACTTATTTTTAGAAGTCTTAGCTTTAGGAAAGTCTTTATATCAAGTATCTTAGGATTTAGGAGTTTCCATTCTAGGAGATATCTAAAAATTGTGTCTTGTAAGCCTATTTAAGAGGCAACCCACGACATGTACATTGAGTTTTATGATGAATAATTGAATTTGAGCTTGACTTGTTGGGTTTATTTCCCTATCCCCTCCCCTTCTTTTGGTGCAGCCGTGAGGCTCCCATCTATCTTCTTCTCTTCCCTTCTTTCTTCTTTGTCCTATATTTCTTTATTTCTATTCTTCTCTCTTTAAATTAATTCTGTAAACGGCTAGGTTTATTTTATCTCAAAGAAATCAAAGTGCTAGAAGTCTGCAAAACATCACTACATATGGCTGGTGTTTTCTAGATCTTATACTTGGCCAAATCGCCTACTTCAAACGTAGGTATTCTGCTTTATTTAATCTGGCTTTTCATTTATTCTAGTCTTCATATTAATCTGTGAAACCCTTTAAAATTTCTGTGCTGAATTTAGCTATTTCTCTTAGTTCTTGAATTCTAGAATTTCTTCTCCAACAGATTTTCTGGTTTACCGTTCTAGAGAAATTTCCCCCCTAGGAATCACCCTTGTGTTTTTTAGGCTTTTTCTCTCCCATCACATACTCTTGCTAATCCCCTAAATCCTCTTCAATCTCCCTCCATTCCACTTGGTTTCTAATTAAGAAAGCCCTCCCTTGTTTTATGTTATTTCTATTAAAGTAACACTGCAGACTGATAAATTAATTGTTTTATATACTTTTAATGATCATAATTCAATTAAATTTTGCATGGATATCAAGTTTGGACTCATCTAGTACCCTGTAATTTTCATAAAATTCTGACACGTTTGTAGAGGTATTTTAGTATTTTTTTAGTTTTGCCCATAATTTCTAGGAACTCTAAAACAGCCATTCTCTTCTTATTTCTCCCTTTTATTTTTATTCTAATTCCCCTCTAATCATTCTACCCACCCTGGGAGAATGATGTGGACAACATAAATAGGCTATTGTATGTTCCCCCACATTTAAGACGTATGTGCTGTGTGGGCTGTTTAAGGTCTTTTAAGGGTCGGGATGTAGTGAGGATTACAGAACGGAGTTCAGGATATTCAACCACCATCGAAGTTAAGCCTTCATCTGTTAGATGGATGATCGAACACTGACATCTGGCTGGTCGTCTTCCAGCTATGGATAGGTTGGTAAAAACGAAGGATGAAGGAGATGCGGTACTGGTATTACAAAGAAAGCAGAACAACAAGAGAAGATTCGTGATGATCTCTGCAACACCAAGGGAGGGCAGAGGCAAGCACATCCTAATTCCAGAAGATAGGAACGCTTGGGGTTGGGATAGCCTTGCTCAGGTTCTGCAGTCGAATATTTTGGAAGGGGAAGTGGGAGAACATCATAAGCCCTTCAAAAATCATTCACTGGACTTTGCATCTCATCCTGGAATGAAGGGGGAAGCTGCTACTTCACAGATATGGCAAAGGAAAGTTAGAGGTGAGGATTGGGCCGTGGGGATCTGTGTGGAGAAACTGGATTCAAAATTGTCATGGGAAGAGGTGGACGACATCGTCAGCCTGACCCTCCTCAGACAGGAAAAAGTAACCACGAAACTCTATGCTCCTGATAGAGGCATGATCTTGGGCTTAAGTTGGGAGGAATTTCAATGATTGGATGCCCACGGGTCCAAGATGGTGTGTCCGAGGACCCTTGTCTTCCACAGATGGTCACCTCTGGTAGGAACGAGGACTGACTCTAGATGGATGAAAGAGGTCTAGGTTCGAATTAGGGGGGGACTACCTTTTTATCTTTGGACGAGGGAGGTTCTCTCTGCCATAGCGGAGAAATGTGGTGGTTTGAAGAAAGTTGATGAGAAGATTATTTCCTTGCGAGACCTGAGATGGGCATGCATCTTGATTGCCAAAACATATACTAGATTTATCCCAAGAGCTATACAAGTTTCAAATGGGGAAAGGCGGTTTCAAGTGGTTATAGTGGTAGAAGATGATTCGGACGACAATTACACCTCGAAGGTCCAATTATCCCAGAAGAAAATTGAGTGTAAGGGACGACGGTTTTCCGGCGAATAACTGGGTTCAAAGGCAGTTTTTGTCTTTGACAAAACCACCTAGGCAGTATAGGTTTCAAATTTAAATTTGAAACCCTTGGAAGAAGTATCGAGAAGGGGCCAGCGAGTGGAAGAGGGTTCACTCGTGAATGACGAAACTACCCATCCTTACATGCCGTTACAGAAGTCAAAGCAGGGGGCAGCATGGGAAGAAAATATCTACGTTTACCAAGAACGCGGGAAATAGAGGTCTGACCCAAATTACCCCTTTGCTTGGAATGTTAGAGGCCTTGGTCGGTATGAGAAAAGACTTCTGGTCAAAGATTTAGTTAGCTCAAGCTCGATTAAGTTGCTGGTTTTGGTGGAGTCCAAGCTTCGATTTATTCCTCGGGCTTTCATGTGCCGCGTATGTCCCTTCCCTCTTGTTGATGGCGTCTGTCTTCCTTCTAAAGGGGCTGCAGGGGGTATTTGGGTTATGTGGGATACAAGTAAAATCGAAATTACTAACTACTGGTTGAAAGAGTTTTCTATATATGTGTTTAGTCGTCTGAGAAACTCGAAAGATCAATGGCTGGTCACTGGAGTTTATGGCCCGTGTATATCAAAGCGGAAGGCAAGTTTTTTCCAAGAGTTGTCGGATATTAGGGTTGCTTGGAAAGGGCCTTGGTGTATCTGTGGTGACTTTAATGAAGTTTTGAGCCTAGAGGACCGAAATAGGGAGAGTTTTTTGACAGCAAGGATGAGCCTTTTCCCTGACCTGGTGAATTCTCATGGTTTTAGAGATGTCCCAATTTCTGGTGTTGAGTACACTTGGTTGAATATGCATCTTCACTCATCTCTCAGTAAGCTGGATAAATTCTTTCTATCTCTAGAGTGGGATGCGTCATTTCCTTTTTCGAAAGGGTTAGCTCATCCTAGACCAATTTCGGACCATATCCCTATTGTTCTGTGCGGTAAAATGCCAAGGGGGAATCCCAAGCCTTTCAAGTTTGAAAACATGTGGCTGAAAAGTCCTGAGTTTGTGGAATTGGTGAGGGGTTGGTGGAATTCTTTTGAAGTGTTAGGGAGGCCAGCCTAAAGGCTTCGCCTAAAGTTGAAGCTTCTTCGCGACAAGTTGAGGGTGTGGAATAAAGAAGTGTTCGGAAATGTTGACCAAAAGAAGACACAACTGTTAGAAGAGATTCAATTTTGGGATAGTAATGAGGAAACACGTTATCTATCTAATACGGAGAGACAGATGAGAGATCTGGCTAAGCAAGATTATGCAAAGATTACCAGCCTTGAGGAGATTAAATGGAAACAAAAGGCCAAGGTTCAATGGCTAAGAGAGGGGGACAACAATACAAAATTCTTTCATAGAATCGCTTCCTCCCGAAGAAACACGAACTTTATCCATAATTAGTTGAAGAGAATGGTAATGAGCTGAATGCTTCGGACCTGCATAATCACATAGCTTCCTATTTCATGAATCTCTATAAGGATCAGGGAATCAAGAGACCTAAGTTGGAGGGCCTTGAGTTCAAGAGATTATCTGTTGAGAAAAGGAAGTGGCTAGAGCGCCCCTTTGAAGAATGCGAGATTAAAAGGGTGGTTTGGAGTATTGAGGATGATAAGGCGCCAGGTTCGGATGGGTTTTCTATGACATTTTTCAATGCCTGTTGGGGAGTGGTGAAGACAGATGTGATGGACACAGTGCAGAATTTCCTTGACCAGTTTCCTTGATAAAGGAAGCAATGCAACCTTCCTCTCCTTGATCCCAAGACATGATCATGCAATGCGGGTTTCTGATTTCAGACCCATAAGCTTAGTGGGAAGCATATATAAAATCATTTCCAAAGCTCTAGCGTGTCGTCTCAAAGTGGTTTTGCTGGACCTAATATCTCAACATCAAAGTGCCTTTATTGGGGGTAGATAGACTATGGATGAGGTGCTCATTGCTAGTGAATGTATGGATGCGGTCATTAAGAATGGCCAATCGGAAATTCTTTGCTAGCTAGACGACTTGGAAAAGGCGTATGACAAAGTAAATTGGGAGTTTTTGGACTATATGCTAGAGAGTATCGGGTTTGGGAAGAAATAGAGAAAGTGGATGAAGAAATGCTATGGTACAACCCACTATTCTGTTCTAGTTAATAGAACGTCGGTAGAACATTTTCACGGCTTTAGGGGCCTACGTCAGGGGGATCCTATCTCTCCATTTCTTTTCTTGGTTGTAGCTAAAGCTTTTGGTGCTTTGCTCTCTAAAGCTTTTTAGGGTGGGCTACTTGAAGGATTTGAGGTCAAACAGAATGAGATTGTGGTATCTCATCTCCAATTTGTGAATGACATGCTAATCATGTGTAAAGCCTCGGAAGAGCAAGTCAAATTTTTGAGATGTGTAGTGAGATGTTTTGAGGCGGTATTTGGCCTGAAAGTCAATTTGAATAAGTGCAAGATTTTCGGTGTTGGGCAGGTGGACAATCTAGGAAGACTGGCTGATTGTCTTGGTTGCTCGGTTGGATCTCTTTTGTTCACTTATTTGGGCCTCCCATATAAGTGCACCATCCCTTGGAATACTGTGGTTCAACGCATTCAGAAAAGACTTGTGGGTTGGAAAGGTAGTCACCTCTCGAAAGGAGGGAAAGTAGTTCTCATCAAATTGGTGTTGTCGAGCCTGCCCACTTATTTCCTATCTCTCTTTGTGATCTTGGCCTTGGTGGAGGTAAAAATTTAGCAATGCCAGCGTGAGTTCCTTTGGGAGAAATACAAAGAAGGAAATGGGATGAGTTTGGTGGCTTGGTCTAATGTGTGCAAACCAAAGACTCATGGGGGATTAGGGATTTCCAGGATCCGCACTACTAATAAAGCCATTCTCTTTAAATGGCTTTGGAGATTTGGGATTGAAAAATAAAGTCCTTGGCACCAAGTCATTGCTTGCAAATATGGTATGGCTAATGACTGAGAGGTTTCACCACTCTCTTGCCCCTACGGTTGTGGGTGCTGGAAGGCTATCATGAAGGCAGCTATAGATTTAAAGTAGGGCATCAAATTCGAAGTTGGTTCAGGGACTAAAATCCAGTTTTGGAAAGATAGATGGTGTACAAAAAGACCCTTGATGTTGGAGTCACCTCTCATTTATAGTTTGGCAAGCAACAGGGAGGCGATGATCACGGATTATTGGGTTCTTTCGGAAAACAGTGGTGCTTGGAGGGTGGATCTTTGTAGAAGGTTTAATGATTGGGAAGTTGGTGATATGGAAAATCTTATTGAGTTGGTTGACCATGTGCACCCCAATCAAGAGGTGGATGACTCTATGCGATGGCTCTATACAAATAATGGAATTTTCATAGTGAAATTTCTAAAGGATTCTTAATGAACCGGAGGCCCACCTAATCCCGTGTGGGGAAAAGTCTGGAATTTGGGCACCCCCTCAAAGGTTTCTTTCTTCCTTTGGTTGGGCACAAATGGAAGCCTTCCCACCATTGACATATTACAAGACCGGGGTCTAATTTTACCAAATGGCTGCCCCATGTGCCTTCATGATGTGGAAAGTATTGAGCACCTCTTCCTTCAATGCCCCTTTGCCTACGAAGTTTAGACACTCTTCTTTAGAGAGATCGGATTTTCATGGGTCTTTCCTATTGGGGTGGATGGGCTTCTCTCCTGGGACATTTGGGAGACTTCTAAGAAAAGGCAAGTTTTCTGGCGTTTGGTATATCCGGCTGTGTGTTGGGCAATTTGGTTGGAATGGAACCAAATGGTCTTTGAAGGGCATAGTGTTTCGGCTTACCGTGTATACTCTTCGGCCAAGAAGCTTGCTTGTTTCTGGGGTCTAAATTGTAAGCATTTGGGGGATTATTCTGTGACTAGCATTAAGGAGGGTTGGGGAACTCTTTTTTCTATGTAACTAGTCTTGTTTCTTGTGGCTTCTTTTGGGACTTCTCGTCCCTTTTCTTTAATGAAAATTTCTTTCATCAAAAAAAGATTTTTCTGTTTGAGGCATCCCTCATGCTTTTTCGGACAGGGGGTTATATCTTTTTCTTTTCAAAACCTATCTTCTCCTACTAAGTTGGTAAAGTCTGTGGGTGTCATACCACAGACCTGGGTTCAAAACCCGTCTTTACCTATTCATCAAAAAATTATTTTTGCTTTCTGTTTGATGTCGGACAAAGGAGAAGATACAAAAAATTGATGTAGAATAATTTTCCAAAGTCTCAAATAATTCAAATTAAGGATGCGAAGGCAAAAAAATCAAGAATATAATTTAGAAACAAACAAGTAGCCACAAAATTTAAAAATCAGAAAATAAAATCATAGAAAGACGATAAGGAGGATTTAGAACAGAAAATAGGAGAAAATATAAGAAAATAGCCTAAAAGGGTATTTTTGTAATTTTAGATAGAAAATTTGAAAATTACCAAAATGCCCCTATGATGCGTCAGAAAATTCTGATATTTTTATAGTCGTTTCTGACATGTGACAGGGTTCTACAGTTAAAATTTGATGAAATTCCAATAAAATTTGATGGGTCAAACCAAAGAATTTCATAAAAAAATGAAGGTACTTTAATGGAGGTTTCAAGAGAAGGAAGAAAAAGAAAGAAAAATATGACAGAAAGAATGGGAAGAGAATAGTATAGAAAGAAATATAAAGTTAGGAATAAACTAAAAGATAAAGAAAAATAATGGAGATGTACCTTGAAGGAAAGAAGGGAGCTTGTGGTTCAACTTATGGAAGAAGAAGAAAGAGGGGAGCTATGAGTGGCATTAACCTTTGGAGAGGGATAACATAGCTACAACCACACCTTGGGAACACCCAAATCTTTGAAAACTTGTTTATTCTTCACTATCAAATTATGAGGAAGGGGTTGCCTTTAAATAGGCTTACAAACTTAAGCAATTTGAAACTTGTCAAAATTAGAAACTTTCTAAAATCCTAAAACTTGTTAACCAAGTTTTCTAAAAACTTATTTTCTTAAAAATAAAAATTCAAAACTACCTAAAAACACTATTCCCGTTTTTAGTGACCACCCCTTATTTATTTGGTCATAACTTTCCCAAATCACCTTGGATTTGCGCAATCTTGGTTTCATTATAAAGGTAACTGATTAACATAACACCAAAATCAAGCCAGAAAGTCAAGTTTTGACCTTTGAAAAAGTGGGCTGAACATAAAAAAAGGGAATACTCTAAAAAACCCAAAGTTTGGCACTATTGGTCTTATTACATGGACACATAAAATGTTGTACCCCCTCTTAAGAGACCCTAAATAACTCCACATAATATGTACACTTAAATCTAGCCCTCTTATGTGGGGGTACATACATAAGTCTTGCTTGATTGTCTGCATCAGTTACTTTGTTATTTCATATTTCATTAATTATTAGAGGACACACGGGGTATTATAATTTTTCATAAAGGGTATAGTTGTAACTAGCTTTAAAATAGGTCTTTATGTGGGATAATTCATATCACACAATTAGGAGGGGGAGAGAAGTGACGTGGTTGACGATTGGTAGATTTAGGAAAGGTTTTTTGTCTTATAAAATTAGGGATACACGATTGTAAAGTTTTAATGAAAAATTAATAAAAATTGCTGGTTTTTCTCTCTTACACAAGTGAAGTTTTCGTCTCCAGCTCTTGTGCCTAAGTTGGTGATTTACAAGATCATGGATGAGGTGATTCTCCACAGGTATTAATCTACCATCTTCTTCTTCTCCTTCTTTTCTTTTTAGTTTTCTGGTTTTTCATCTTCAACTTGCCGCCAAGAACCAGAAACCAGTTAAGAACATCATCTTTTTCCACCATCTTCATTAACCCATCTCATAAGTTTTTCCATCAGCAGCTGGCCACCTTAATATATGTAGTGAAGCTAAAATTGTGGCTTATTGGTTAAAAAATATGGTGTGTGCTCTGGTTCTTTTTACAGGGTGTATTCACGAAAAATTCTAGTGGGAGCACATACCTTGTGTGTGTGTTCTGGTTCTTTTTACAGGGTCAAAGCAGAGATTTCAGCCATAGTGTTGCATGGTTGCTTCTGTGCCCCATTGGTGCTTGGTGATGATGTGGGTTGTGTATCCATATAGTGTAATTTAGAATTTCAGAGTTAGTTTCATAATCAAGTTAGTATAGTTATCAAATCTGCTTAAGATGACTGATTTCTCTGTGTTTGAAGGGGGCTATTTTAGTTATTGTAAGGATCAATTGAAAAAAATGAGTCGGGCCTCAAGTAGGCACTAAGGGGAAAGTAGGAATGTGTGTCTACTTGACAGAATAGTATAGATGTAATATCAAGTTTATGTAGTAGTCTGTCACAATGAAGTCAGTGCGGATCTTGATATGAAAGTGTGGGATTTCATAACCAGCCCATAGTTGAGCAGAACATTATGATTTTTATTACAATTAAATAAGCTGGAGACTATATGATTGAATGGAGATGAAAGTGGGGGATTTTATAACCAGAACTTAATTGAGCAGAACATTATGATTTTTATTACACCTAAGTAAGCTGGAGACTGATTGAATGGGGATGCAATCAATACCCCTTTAGTGGGTAAAGTGCAGATAAATCTGGACTATGGGGAACCCTTACATAAGTTTTCTGGATCTGCTCCATTTTATATTGAATGGAAAAGATTTACAGTACAAATGTGATGAGACACGTCAAAAAGGTGTCGGGCAGTGACCTGAAAAGGATATTCTGGTAAACACCTGTGAGGTACTTTACCGTGTATGTTTACAAAAGTAACCTTCTTTTCCATTTATATCTTCCAAAGTGACCTTTTTTTCTTCTTGTCCAGTTCATAGTGGAGCAGATCTGGACTTCTTATATACTGATATCCATCATTTCCTTTATTTGGAGAGCTTGTTTGATGTATTTTTATTTTTTTGATCAATAGTTGTATTGTCTATCGATCACATACTGTGGTTGATCACAATTGTTCACAGTCCTCCATTTACAACTGAGGATTAGCTTATGTGGGGTTGGTGTAATTGAACAAGACATAAGTGGTTATCATTGGGAAATAATATTAATGGATTTCTTTCTCTGCTTTGGAGTAAACTCAGGTTTGACTTGCAACCAAAAAGTCTGTTCTCGATTGGTACTGATGAGCATGCATCTCCAGCTTATGGTTTACATATGCTATCTTTTACTTGATATTCAATTTTTGACTTTAGCATTCTAATATTTATTTTGCTTTTAATTTTTCAATATGTTGGTATCATGACCATCAAACTACTTCCTATAATGTGGAATATTTTATCTGCTTGACTTTAACGTTGGGCTGTTGGTGCCCCCTCCTTCCCTTAGTGATGTACTGAATTTGAACCAATACCTGCCCCTATGGACTTGATAGAAACCCAAATAAAAACACTTTTATGGCCAGATGTCTGGCTGTGGCTCTAACAGATTACCTTATATTGTATGATTGGTTCCTGTATGCCAGTAGATCCCTGGGTGGGACTTGCTTAAGAATGTAGTGTCGGTGGGGGAAAATAGGAATATTTGTCTTAGTTCGGTACTTCGGTATGGCCTGGTAATTGTGTCATGTCAAGTTAAATTTTGATGGATTTGGTTGAGAGACATTATATGTCTAGCTGGGGCTTGCAATTGGGGTTCATTAGAATTGAGTCTCGGTTCAATATGCTCTAGTGAATTTGTCAAGTTAAACTTTGATGGGTGCAGTAGAAAGACACTCGAGGTCTAGCTGGGTTTCTAATGGGGTTGATTGGAATAAGATGTAATGTGACTGGGGGGACAATATGGAGTAGATGATATTCCAGGTTTCCTTGTCATATTTTAGTGTTGATTGGAATTTGTAGGTACTTTAGGATAAAAGGGGATGCAGTAAACTTGCCATGGTGATTTTGGATCACCAGCAACATAGCTGAGGATGAGTGGAATATATATTCTGATATGGGGGGATAAACTGGACTAGTTGTTCAAGGGCTCCCAGACATATCATAGGACTGGTACTTGTAATATGTAGGTAATTCATATTTCTGGATGAAAGTTGATGCAGCGATGGTCTTTTTGCGGTCGCTTGTGATCACCAACTTTGAAGGCCTTAAGTGGGCTTGCTTACTTGCTTGGAGGTACTGTATAAGAAAATGTACAAACATGGAACCATGAAATCGGTATTTACCTGATTGGCAACCCTTAGCAACTGGCTGGCGTGGTCAATCCACTGTTTATACCATTGATGGTGAAGAGTACAAGAAACTATGATTAATTCAGCCTGCTTTCCCATCTGTTGTCTTTACAGATGATGTGAATGCTAACTAGTCCAATTACCTGTTGAACCATTTTGGGCATCTATTTAGTCGGTGTAAGGTTTCTGCTGAGTAGCTCTGTAAATCTAATAGTCTCTTAAATTTTAGTCTTGTACAATTTCCTGTTGAACCATTTTTGGGCATCTATTTATTCCGTGTAAGGTTTCTACTGAGTAGCTCTGCAAATCTAATACTCTGTCGTTTGCAATCATTAATGCTTTGATACAAATTTCAGGTTTCACTTGTATTTGATTGTCTTTTATTTTCATGAACAGATGAACGTGTACCCACTGAACTGAAAAAGAACATCATGCAAGCTCGAATGGACAAGAAACTTACTCAGTCTCAGCTTGCACAAGTCTCTCTCTCTCCCTCTCCCTATCTCTACACACACACACACACACACATTTGGATTCTCTTTTGGTTCATAAATATGACGCCTATGATTCTTATTGCAGCTGATCAACGAGAAGCCCCAAATAATCCAAGAGTATGAATCTGGGAAAGCCATTCCAAATCAGCAGATACTTGGCAAGCTGGAGAGGGCTCTTGGTGTGAAACTGCGAGGAAAGAAGTAGATGAGCCATGTAAACAGAATGAGGAAAGTTCAGTAGGTGGTATGACAGGACCTACCATAATACTTTCTTGTGTTAGTTTTGAGTGTCTCATGAATCTAAGAATTGTGATGTCGGTCTACTTATTACTGTTTTTAATGCCCAACTGTAAAGAAACTCTGTAGTGACTGTTTTTATGTCTTACTCGGGAACGTCTGAGATCCATATGTTTTCTGTGAGGCTTGTTTACAGGTGATGTTTACTCTTTCGTACCTCGAATAAGAAAGGTTCTTGTCTAGTTGTCAATATATTTGTAGAAAGGTAGAAGATTTCTATGAATCAATCAGAAAATTCCTTCTTACTGTTGTCACTCTTGTTGTACGGGATCTATCTGCTAATGTCTCTTGATAAAGACCAAAACCTAAAAGAGTTTTGGTAATAATAATAATAGTGAGGGGTGTCAACAAGCCGAGCAGCTCAAGCTTGTCACACAAGGTTTAGGCTCAGGCTTGGCTCATTAACACTCGGGCGCTGCCAAATTCAAGTGTATTGCATTCAGTGAACCCGAGCCAAAATTTTTCTCACAAGCCAAACCTGCTCATAAGGCTACAAATATAGTTAGTTGAAACAGGTCCAGCAGTCCATATATATATATATGGCTGGGCACCCGTAGAAGTGTTGGAATAAAAACCAACAAAAAACAGAACTAGCAAGTTACATTACAGGCAAACCCTCATGTACAGTATCCTGCCCCACCCTAGCCCTGGTTAGTTTATCTGTAACGAAGTTTACCTCTCTAGTAGTCCAACGGAAGGAGACTTCGAGAAGGAATGAAGCCATCCTACTACAATGGCCGAGTCGCTTTCAACTAACACTTGTTGATAGCCAAACTCCCTCAGTAGATGAAGTAAAAAACAAGAGCACGAATCATAGGAAAGCTAGACGTTCTTCTTTCTTTGTATCTTCTGGTTAAGAAGAAACACAGGAATGCCAGACACTGATTGAGCAGCGACTAAAATAATCATGGCTTCATATTTTAGAGGCCTCAAATGATTTATTACTACAGTAGGCCCTATCCCTGCTCTAAAGAGAGAGAGAGAGAGATTTACACTTTCGAATCTCTTTTTTCCAACATTGAGCCAAAGCTTCTCTCATATAAAATTCGAGAAACTCTCATGGTCGGCTCCTGTAATGAAACTATTTCATTTTAAATTCCCTTGTCAATTTTTTTGATAGATAGTTCCCATGGCATTTGAAGCCATAATATGACGGTTCAAAATGAACTTATGTAGTTTTAGAGTGATTTATTTATTAAAAATGAAAGTTAAGTACCGATTAAAATAAATGAATTCATCTTGGGTTTTTTTTTTTTTTTGTTATTTTTATAAAATGAAAAGATTTATGTTATCAATATAACTGCGTTTGACAGCCACCTTTAATCTAATCATTTCATTTGAGTTTTCTAAGTCTTTTATAGCAATGATGGGATGGCTTATAATGAACTCATTCAGATTTGTGCTTGATAGTATTAGTCAGCTCATTTTATAAAAACACCCAAGATGACTTCATTTATAATTGTAGTTAATAAATAAGTATAAATTTGAATGAATTCATTACAAACCATCACTACTTCATGGTTACAAATGCTTTGAGAAGCTCAAATGAAATGATTATTTTACATGTGGCTGCCAAACATGCTACTGTGTTGTCATTCATATTTTGGGGACGAATGAAATCAACCAATTTTCGTTGGGACTCGAATGCATGCACCTGGGTCCTGGATACTATGAAAAACCAAAATGAAATGAAATCATTCCAAGTGAAAATGTACTTGTAATTTAAGAGGTAGTATCTTTTATTTTAAAAGAAGGATCCACAACTTTTCAGTACCTCCCTGAACTCTTAACTTCAATCCCCACTCAACAGAAAATGGGAAAAAATTCAGAATCTCCTCCATGCATACCACTTCAGCTTAAGTTGAAACCACAAGGGAGAGATACCCAAAAACCCCTCGAGCCAGCCTGGGATCAAACACACCAAACTGCGTCCGATGCAGTGAGTCCAGTAGAACTTGTGCAGGCACTGCTGGCAGAAGCACTGGAAGAGCTTCAGCGGGAACCGTTCCAGCCAACTCAATAGCCTTCTGCAGATGAAAACTAGCAACTGATGCCACCTCAAAAACCACATCTGACAGCTTCTCACGGGAGTCCATCCGAATCTCTGATCCGCTTTCATGCTTAACCATCAAACCATGCTTTGCTGCAAGCTCGGCCGGGGTATATATGAAATCTGGTGGTTACCACTAGCATGGTAAGGCAGAAGCTTCAGCAGCAATGGAAGGCCGCTTGCCGTGCCAATATGTGAGGCCGCATGATATGCTGCAGTAGATCTGATCCCACTAACTTGGAGCGTAATATACAGAATAGTGGACATTGTGTCCTAAGCATATTGCTCTACCTCTCCGATTGTCTCTGGGATGTGATTCTCCTTCCTTTTTGCATCGTTGTTTGCAAGCTTCTTTTTAGTTTTAACGAGGGATTAACAATTAAATTTGATTAATTCATATATCAGGTTTTATGAATTATTATTATGCTTGCATGATTTTTATTTGCAACACACCATTCGGTCAGGAGGCACATGTCAATTGTGAAGCACATGTTAGTTGGGAATCATTTCTCAGTCACAGATTGTAGTACAGTTGCAGTAAACTGTACAGTCACCAACACATGTCCAATTGCAGAATTCAAGTTATCTTTAACCTCTAAACAATACCAGTTCATCCAAAATTAGAAGATGCCGTTTTCACTTTTATTAAAGGAAGCTGGGGCCTCCCATCATTTTGCAAGGGATTATGGTCAAGCTAATTCTAAGGTACAATTTAGTACTGGTAGAATCCTTGTTTCTCTACGGACTAACACTGTCAAGCAAAGATGAACAAATCTCGTAAGGATACTTATGCCCATATTTAGGTTGAGTCTTTCCAAAACTTATCAAGATTTTGTTTCACTTCTCCATAAATCCGACAACAGTTTTTATAGCTTTGTTGGTTAGAATTTTTAATAAGCTAATGGTCTTGAGTTCGGTTCGGAAGCAATGTTTTTTTTGTCTTCTAATTTATACATAAGTTTGGGCGTTGGGCTGGGCCAAGGTAAGCCCAAGCTCGACCCTAATAAAGGTTTGGGCTTATCTCAGGCTGGACTGACCTGAGCCTATGCTCACCCCGACAATGTACCCAGCCATTGTGTGTAGGACATACAAAATCCTGGCAGAATATTTGTTCCCATTTAAGAATTAACTAATTGTGGAGACTCTGCTCTAGTCAAAGTTGTCTCTATTTGAGAATTAATTAATTGAGGATAGAATTATTGATAGCGGTATGGAGTCACCTAATTAATGAGGAGAATATGTAAGAGATTTTAGGGACACGTATGCTTGTGTATGCTTATGTGAAGAGATGTAGGGTTTTTTTTCTTTAAACACCAAACAATGCAGAAAAGATTGGGTACGGAAATCAGCTTTTCCTGATGTATTAGAATGGCATCACGGGGTGGATACATCAGCATTGAAAAGTGGTAAGCACCCCCAAAAAGTGAAAGTCACTTTTCGGCATTAATGTGTCAGCCCCCTGATGTCATTCTAATACATCAGGAAAAATTGATTTTGGTACCTAATCCCAGCTTGGTGTTCAAGTACCCTCTTTGCTTTAGTATATAT
>JAOXJP010006387.1:0-18060 GCA_025762735.1 Platanus orientalis | reverse complement strand
GTTCGTCTTCTTAAACTTTTGTTAAAGTTCTGCCTAGTTTGATGGTCTGACATGTGGCTAAAAAATCAATAAAAATAAAAGTTGAGGTTTTTAATTTTTATTGTCACTTGTCAACCGTTGAAACAGGAACAACTTTGACAGAAGTTTGACAGTTTGGAGGGGATCTGGACCAGTTCTATCGGCATTAATGTCACTCTAAGTAATTATTGTGGAGACTTTTGAAAATTATGCAAATTGCAAATAAGAGCTTACCCTTTAAACAATTTACTGAAAGGGATCAAATGTCCTTTTTAGGATTTATGAAATAAAATGGGTGAGAATTTGGAATTTTATTTAACTCCCACCCATTCTATTCCATGTGACGTCGTCCGGTGTCATGGACAGAACATTTATTTCGTTATACAAAAGCTCATTGAGCGATACATGATATGGAGAGTGCAACTTGGGCTGGGCTTGCTCAAAGCTGAGCTTGTATGGCCAAAGTTTGAGCTGGCTGAGCTAGTGACTTTGAACTCAGCCAAGTTTGCGTCCAAAATATGGTTTGAGCCGCGTTTGGTTCAGCCTCAGATTAACCTGAAGGTCCCAGCCTGGCCTGAACTAAATATAGCTCATATTTATTACATAATTATGTTATAACTAAAAGATATAAATTATTGTATAATAATTTCATATATTATTAACTTCAAGCTAGTACGAACCTTGTCTAAAGCCACTTATGAGCTGTTGAGTGAATTGGACATGGTTTAGACTAGGGCTGTCAACTATCTGCCTAAGCATTTGTATCCAATTCGATTAAGGCAAACATGGATGTATCTATATCTGATTCATTTAAATATTGGATTCATTTAATAAATATTCGATTATAAACAAACCACATGGGGATATGTATACATCCGCTCCAATTGATACTCAACCGTTTAAAGTTTATATATATATATATATATATGTGGTAAAGGTTTATTTTTGGTAAATATAAGTTTTAATAATCAAATAAATGTGTATCTCTTATCTTGTTTTGGTGTTACAAGTAAATATTAGTTTTAAAGAAGGTATAGGTTTTTTAAAAAAGTTAAACAAAACCCTTAAGTTTCTAATAGAAAGTGTAATAGGATATTCGAATTTGTATCCAAAATTCGTTTAAATAAGTGAATACGGGTGTGGATCCTATTTTTAAATATTCGTAGATATTCAAATTCGTATATGATATTCGATTAACTAAACGAATACAAATACGGATGTAACTAAATCCAAATCGAATTTGCTCCGTTTACAGCCCTAGTTCAAACTTGTGATAGTATGAGTAGACTTTATGTTAGGGTTGAGCTCAGCCTAAGTAGCCTGCAGAACTTGCAACTAATACCTGTATTAAGTGATGAACGGGCCAATTGCGGCCTAGGCCTAGGTTCTTAGACAATAGTCCAGAGGTTCCAAACCCAGATATTTTGAACCCATAAATTACAAAACCGAATAGAAGTTGTTGAACCCCAAAAAAGTAGGTCCAAATGAGATTAGGATAAATAGCTTGTTGGGTTTCATCAATTAACATAGATTGGTTAAGGTGTGAGGATGTTCTCACTAAGTGTAATAGCTTATGAATTCTTAATCCTCTTAATGATCGATCGAAGAGATTGTTCACAGATATTTTACGAACTTCCATAAATTTACACTTTCACACACTAAATATTTGGTTGATCATATTCAGGAGAAGATCAAGCCACTACAAAAGCCCTTACCATATATAAAAACATTCACAACTGATCAAGCATGAAGCCTAAAGTGAAGAACAGCTACTTCAACAATCACAGAGATTGAGAAAACCAAT
The DNA here is from genome assembly GCA_025762735.1 of Platanus orientalis. NCBI lineage: Eukaryota > Viridiplantae > Streptophyta > Magnoliopsida > Proteales > Platanaceae > Platanus > Platanus orientalis. Next base: position 16,238 of record JAOXJP010006387.1, on the reverse strand, counting down.
GTTTAGCTCATCTTGAATGTTGTCAACTAAAGGGTTATACTCAGATTAAAAGGGGTAAGGCAAACAAAGTTGTATTTTGCAAATTAAATGTTGAGGGTTTAAGTCAAAAACCTACCAATCAAACCAAACAAGATGGAAGCAATAACAATCAAAGAACAAAACAAATCAAACCACAAAAATACAAGATTTATGTGAAAAGGGAAAAATTATAGAGCCACAAAGAAAGCTTCACTATCTTAGAAGAGTACAAGAGTTCTCTCTCAATCATTTCTCACAAACCACAAGTTTTTCACTCTCTTTTCTCTCTTACAAATCTTAAACAACAATAGAATGCTTAAATACATCATTGAGGTCAAGTTTGAGAATAGTCCCTCTCCTATGGACCTTTTAAAAATTTCATAGAAAAATTTCACAGTTGGATCAATCTGCACAAAATTGGTAGCTTGGTTCAGGCTATCTGCCCAAAACATGCGGATCGGTCCTTATCACCACTAGAGTCCCTCTTGTGCAATCCTGAACATCCCTAGACTGATCCAACCTAAAAGTACGGATCGATCCAAGCCCAGTTGAACTGATCCAAAACCCTTTAGATCGGTCCAAACTATCAATAAAAGTTCTCTTGTGTCTTCTTCATCCACATCAAGCTCCACCACAATAATCTCCCACTTGGAGACTGATGTCCTTGCCATTGTCTAGCTCCTACACCTGTGATGAGACCTCTCTTTTCTGTGAATCTCTTGTAACTCTTTTTCTTCATCTTTTCTCATGAAGACCAATTAAAGCTTTGCAAAGCTCTAGTTTTTGAACTATCACCACCTTAGTAAGCATGTTTGTTGGATTTTCATCCATATAGATCTTTTCCAACTACAACACTTATTTCTCCAAGAAAGACCTTATGAAGGGGTTCCTCCTATCAATGTACTTTATGTTTTCATACAAGGCTGAATTATTAGATGAATAATAGCACTCTGACCATCACTACATTGTTCTCTTGCTTCATTAATAGTTATCCCATTAGGTTTTCCAAACAAATTAGTTCCTTGCTAACCTCCATCGTTACAATGTATTCTGCTTCCGTTGAGGAAAGCACAACTATCTTCTATAGTTGAGACATACAATGGACTATTGTTTCTCCCAAGGTAAACACATACCCCATCACACTCATCTTCTTGTATTTATCTCATGATAATTCCAAGTCCAGATATCCTTATAGTTGTACTTCTTTTCCTCCAAAGCTTAAAGCTATGTTAGTGGTCCCTCTCAGGTACCTTAAGATATGCTTAACCACTTCTCAATCCATCATTCTGGGTGTGCTTACGAATCTGCTCACAACTCCCACTATTTGAGCTATTTTTTATCTAGTACTAACCATGGCATAACTACCCACCGCTGAAGCATATTGAACCTTGGACATATAATCTTTCTCCTTTTTAATCTTAGGAGAATATTTCATGGAGACTCTAACATGATTAGACAGTGGGATACTGATTGGCTTTGAATCTTGCATATTGAATCTATTAAGCACCTTTTTAACATACTCTTCTTGAGACAACCTCAACCTATGGTTCTTCCTATCTCTTGTGATTCTCATACAAAGAATCTATGTTGCTACTCCTAAGTCCTTCATCTTAAACTCCTTTGACAACTGTTTCTTTGAGTTGTTTATCTCATGTATACTTAAACTTGCCACAAATATATCATTTATATACAAAAGTAATATAATATACCTATCATCAAAGGTTTTGTGATAACAACAATGGTTCGCATAGCATCTTCAATACCCATTTTCCAACATGAACTTGTAAAACTTTATGTACCATTGTCTTGGGGCTTACTTCAACCCATATAAGATCCTCATAAGCTTGTAGACCATTTTCTCCTTGCCTTCTATTTTATACTCTTGTGGCTGCTATATGTAGATGTCTTCTTCCAAATCAACATGTAGAAAGGCTATCTTTACATCCAACTGCTCAAAATGTAGATCTTTCACTACCACAATACTTAGCACCACTCTAATGGTGGTGATCTTCATAATTGGAGAAAATAGTTTAGAGTAGTCAATGACATTTTTTTGTTGACACCCCTTTACAACTAGCCTGACCTTATATCTTTTGTTTCCATCATGCTCTTCCTTCAGCCTATACACTCATTTGTTGTTTAGTGCTTTATTTCCTTCAGGTAGTGGAACCAAATCCCATGTCTAGTTTGTAATCAAGCACTTCATCTCCTCATCCATGGCATGCTCCCACTTAGTTCTTTTATTAACCTTCAATGCTTCGTCATATCATTCTACTTCACCCCCATTTATAACAACAAATAGTACAATGAAGGAGAGAATCAGTGTGTAGGCTTAAGTGTTCATGAAGACCTTAAATTCGGAGTAGGTGTTCAAGGCTCCATTTGTTGGTTTTCTTTTGGCATCTCATTGTCTTCAACTTTTTGTTCTTCACCCTTAGAAATCTCCTCAAATTCCATAAACTGTTTATTGCCTAGATGCTCTTTTGTCTTGTCTTTATACATTGCCTTTTCATTTATTACCACATCTATGATTCTAATGACTTTCTAATTTATTGTCCCAAAATTAGTACCCAAATTCATCATAACTATACCCAATGAAAGTGCACTTCTTTGACTTTGCATCTAACCTATTTATTGATCAGTATCAACATGAGTATAAAAAATACAACCAAATATTCTAAGATATAAAAGGCTTACCTCTTTTCTCGTCCATGCTTTTTCAGGCAGTCCATCATTTAATGCTACTAAAGGTCTTTTATTAATTAGGTATGTGGTTGTGTTTATTACATTCGTCCAAAACTGTTTGGGTAATCCTGTATGCAATCTCATGCTTCTAACCCGTTTTATAATCATCCAATGAATCTACTTAACCACAATGTTTTGCTGTAATCTGTGTGGTACTGTCTTCTCCTTTATAATCCCATTCAAAACATAAAACTTCTCAATTCTTTTCTACAATATTCTTATCCATTGTCAAACCTAAAGCACTTAAGCCTCAATGTTGTTTTATTTCAACCAAAGCTTTTTACTTCTTAAACACTTCAAATACATCAGACTTATATTTTAGGAAATAAATCCATAGATTTTTTTTGTATCATTAATAAAAGTAACAAATTAGTAATAACCACCAAATAAACATACCTGAGTTGGTACCCATATATCAGGATGGACCAGTTCTAACCTTTGAAGCTTTGGTGTTTTTCCTACTTTAGAAAAGCTAACCTTCTTTTGTTTTCCCAAAATACATCTTCACAAAATTCTAAGTCGATCTAAAGTCTTCAAACCTAGAAGTTTACCTTTGTTGTGAAGAATGTTTGTTCCTTTCTTGCTTATATGCCCAAGCTTATAGTGTTATGTGTTTGAACTGAAATCAGTTTCAGTTACATCAATGACTTCTTTCTTTCTGTGAACTATTACCAAGGCATGTTTAGCTACTTTTCATGTGTCTTCCATGAAAGTAGTTGTATGTCTTGAACTTGCAAAATGGTCAACAAAGATTAAATTTCTCCTTAACTTTGGTATATGTCTCACACCATTCAACAACCAAGTAACTCTATTAGGTAAACTCAACCGAATATCTCCTTTCCTAATTATGTTTCAAGCCTTCTTATCTCTAATATAAACTTTTCAATAATTCCTTTGCACATAATTCTTAAGTCATTCTTGAATCATTCTTTATTTTCCGTAGCGTGAAAGGACACACTAGAATCTAACACATAAGACTTCAACTTTTAATCAAGTGCAAGAATCAAACCATCTTTAGCAACATCACCTACAATATTTATGGAAGCTTCCTTTTCCTTATTGTTGCTGCTTTGCTTCTTCCTTTTCTATGCTCAACAATTCTTCACGAGGTGTCATTTCTTGTCATAATTCCAGCATTTCATTATGGGCTTTGTTGACTTAAATTTCCTCCTAAATTTTGACCTTCCATGGTATTTCCCTCTTTCAGTAGTTCTTTCTCTTCCTTCCAGATTCAGTGCACGCCCACTTGATGATGCTTCTCCTAATGTTTTTCTACAAACTTCTTCACTAAGTTATAAACTTAGTATATCATTGAATTTCAAGGTACCTAAATCCAAGGAATTGTTTAACGCCATAAATAGGCCATCTCAACTCTTTGGTAAAAAAAAAAAAAAAAATAGGATCAACAAGGCTTTAACTTCATTATTAAAGTTGATCCCTACTGAGATTTATTGACTTATGGTAGTGTTGAACTCGTTTAGATGTTCTACAGCAGTTCCACCCTCAACCATCTTCATATGGAACAATATCTTCATTAAAAATACTTTATTTGATGCAAATGACTTCTCATACATCCGCACAAGGGCCTCAATGAGAACTTCAATGGTTTTCTCTTTAGAAATATTGAAAGCAATTGATGAAAATAAAGAGAGTTTGATCGTACCTAAGGCCTTCATGTCTAGCACCTCCCAATTCTCGTTTGTCATCTTCTCGGGTTTCTTTGCTTTCTCTCCAAGATGTTGATAGAGATTTCTTTGGTACAAGAAATCCTTTATCTACATCTTTCACAATGAAATGTTCATACCATTGAAATTTTTAATCCCAAACTTCATGGATTCGTCTTCTTGTGCTGCCATTGGTCCTAATAAAAAATGAAGTCATGCACTTCCTTAGCTAAAGAAATTGGCTTTCCAAACTTCAGCTCTGATACTAGTTGTTAGGGATTTATGCCAAAAGCTTAATGATCAAACCAAACAAGATGAAAGCAATAACAATCAAAGAACAAAAAAAAAAAAATCAAAACCACAAAAAAAACACAGGATTTACGTGAAAAACTCCAAATTGGGAAAAAAAACCATGGAGCCGCAAAGAAAGTTTCACTATCTTAGGAGAATACAAGAATTCTCTCCCAATCTCCCACAAACCACAAGTTTCACTCTCTTTTCTTTCTTACAAACCCCACAACACTAGAATGCTTAAATACATCATAGAGGTCGAGCTTAAGAAGACTCCCACTCTCCCATGGACCTTCTAAAAATTTCATAACAAAATTTCATCGTCAGACTAATCCATACAAAATTGTCATCTCAATCCAAGTTGTTGAACTGATCCAACCAAAATGTGCGGATTAGTCCACATCACCACTGGAGTCCCTCCTGCATAGTCTCGAACACCCTTGACCAATTTGATCTAAAAGTGCGGATCAGTCGGGGACTAGTTGGACCAATTTAGGGCCCTTCAGATCTTTCTGAATTGTCATTAAAAGTTCTCCTCTTACATCTTCTTCATCCACATCAGGCTTCGCCACAACATTAAAAGCAATATAAGTAATTTTCTGTACATTTGACAGTTACAGATGTTACATGGGTTCTAACCTAACATTGGTAGCTTGTTAGTGTAATGCCCTCATTCTTTTGGGATTTTTCCCAGATCATCCATCAAGTTCAGCAAAATTGCCAAATAATAAGGTATTTTTAAATATTTGAAAAAAGGGTATCTACTTTTAAAACATTCTGAAAAAGGGTATATAAAGGGTAAAAATGTTTTTAAAAAATCAATTATCCATTAACAAATTTTTGGGTTTCCTTATATAACCTTGAGTAGGATTTGGGCCCACCAAATAAACTTCTCTCTCTCTCTATGTTCACTCTCCCACTCAAACTCCATCTCTCTCCTACTTGTCCTAGAAAGAGAACTCTAATAATACAATAAAGATATTTTACATTCAAACATTCACAAGGAGACTCCTATGAGAGAATACTTATCATCTATTCTTTCATCACCCAAACAACATATAAAACAATGAAACTAATGCCTACACCAATATATATTTGCATACATAATACCAAGAATATTCAAGTCCCCAAAAGCAAACCAAAAGTAAAACTGAGACAAAGGGAGAGAAACTAAGTCGTTCTAATATTTTGTGTACTCTCTAAAACACTTCTAGAATTGGACACTTTCAACATTTTTTTTTCTTTTTCTTCCATAATATATACATGAAGAACATATATAGTAATGTTCAAAAGATGTAGACCCAAATCAAATCGAGATTTTCATTTCTTGTATGAACTTAGAGAATCATCAAACGTTCTTGCATATTTTACTCTCCATCTTCGGATACATTAGATTGAATCGTATCCCATTACATGATAAAACCAGAATTCAAAAGTTCTGGTTCATCGAGTTTAATACATACATTCAGCAATCAAAAGTTTCTAATTCAATGAAAGAAATGCCTACATTAGATGGCACATCAATCAATGGAGGTGATTTCCAAAAGCTTTATCCAAACGCCAATTACTAAAATTGCCAAAATTTAGTTCTTTAAGGCAGAGAGAGAAAAGACCCTGATCATTTCTTCTTCCTTGTGTCTACAAATTTTTGGCACACTCAGTGGGACCCTCTTTCCTCTCATCTCTCAAGTCAACATTCAATCTCTACACACAAGACTCAATGACGTCAGAGAAGAACTTTGTTATTGTAGCTGATGTTGTTGCTATTGGAGGTAAGAAGAAAGCCTTTAGTAGCTCTAGCTCATCTGCTACCATCTCTAAAGCTAATCGCGAGCCCCCTATGATCCGCACCAAGACGAAAAGCAGGACCTCCTACTTGGTTAAGCCTCTTAACTATCATGGAAAGATGGGCTCTACCAAGAAGGACCCATCTTGTGTGACATCCAATCAAGAGAAGACTCTACTAGTTAAGGTGGTATTGCCTTCACCTGAAGTAAGTAAAGATGTTAGCTTCTTAGTGTCCGACGCTCATTCCAGCACTGTATCTAGTCTATATCCCATTTCGAATCTCCATCCTAGGAAACTGCCTATACAAATTTCCAATCATACTTTATTGTCATGCCTGCAATGATGATAGGAGTCACAATAGTTGAGGAGCAACTGATCATTCAAATGACTACAACTATCGCTAAATTAATGAAGATAGTTGAAGAGAAAGATCTTCAAATTGCTAACTTAATGAACAAGTTGGAATAACAAGATCTCACTGGATCAAGTCATGATATTTCTCATCCTTTAGGATTTACTCCACAAGTGGAGATCCACAATGAGGAGACACAAGAGAAGACTTTCTTATAGCATTTAACTTGGGAAACAAATCAAGCTTTTGTTGGATCCCTCTCTATACAACAACAATAGAATATGATCGTAAATCTGATCCATGCTCAATACGAGGGCCCAACCGAGTCGTCCATGATATATGCCAAACCATACACCTAGCATATTGAAGTTATATGCATGTTGGTAGGGTATCAACCTCCTAAGTTCTAACATTTCGATGGAAAGGGTAGCCCCAAACATGTGGCTCATTTAGTTGAAACATGCAACAATACCAAGAATTTTGGAGATCAAATGGTGAAACAATTTATCTACTCCCTTCGTGGTAATGCTTTAGATTGGTACACCGATCTTGAAGTTGGTTCCATTGATAGTTGGGATCAATTGGAATGGGAGTTCCTTAATCGCTTCTACAACACTTGTCGAACAGTGAGCATGATAGAAATTGTGGTTGAGTGATAGAGGAAAGATGAACTAGTTATGGACTACATTGATCGCTAGAGAAATCTTTCTCTCAACTGTAAGGATCGACTATCTGAAGCTTCTACAATCAACATGTGCATCTAGGAAATGCATTAGGGTTTACATTATATCTTCAAAGGGATAAAACCCCATACTTTTGAGGAGTTGGCTACCAGAGCCTCATGATATGGAGCTCAGCATAATTGCACATAGAGATCCCAGGTCAGGAGATGCTTGGAAAGAAAAAAAAGAAGGAATTTAAGAGAGAGGTAAAACCCTCTAAAGGAAAGGAGGTTATGATGGTCATAGCCAAATCCATCAAGATCTTTAAAAAGAAGGAAGAAAGTAAGGCCAATACATCCCAAGACAAAAGGAAGGCCAAAATGTCTCTGAAAGAGCTTGAAACAAAAGTATATCATTTTCTAGACTCTGATGTCTTAGGGATGCTAGATGAGCTATTGTAACTAAAGTTGATCGAGCTCCCACCTTCAAAGCATTATGAAGAGATGGGTCGTGAGAATGATCCAAAATATTGTAGCTATCATTGTGTAGTTAATCACCTGATTAAGAAGTGCTTCATTATGAAAGAAAAGATCATGGACTTGGCACGACAAGGAAAGATTGAAATTGACTCCATTGAAGATGTAGCAGTGACCAACATGATGACAGTCACTTTCGACTCATTCAATCCTATTCTTGTATTAAACTTGTATGTGATGCCAATTTCACATTCTCAAGTTGTAAAGGTGTTCTCACCATAATGTCAACTTACATTTAGATCATTAGATTCCATCACTATCAGCCCTATCGCAAAGTCTTCGTCCAATCGAGGTCAGGTTTTATGTCATTCATCAAGACAAGAGCAACAGGTTTCCTTGGTTGAAGGTGTACATTCCAAAGTTAAACTGACACCTTTTGATGATAGGAGTTGGACTGTAGTTACCTGTCATAAGTAAAAAACTCAACACCTTCAAACTCCACTTGGTCCAAGGCTAAGGCGATACCAAAGGAAAAGTAAGCCCAAGGCTAGAGCAAAGAAGAAGAACAAAGGTGCAAGGAAGAGTCGAGAACAAAAAGTTCTGTCAGCCGACCTTGAAGATGTTCTCAAACAATCTCCTCATATACCTGTGACTCTTTTAGAGGTCATGCCCAAGAAATTTCTACAAAAAAGAATGAGTAGGAGTTTATGTTGTTACTTGTTATGCAGTCCATGAAGGTGAGACATCTGAGGATGATGTTGAAGATATGTCTGATGTAGATTTTGTTTCCTTAGATAGTGAGGAACAAACTTCAAGTGGTAATCTTCTTAAACACCTAAAAGAAAATCCAGATGTGGGAGGAGATAGTTTTCCCCCTAGTAGTAAGCCAGAGCCGAATACTTCATGTATAGCCACAGACACGTTTATAGATAAGGACTTGTAACTTGGTTCTCGTCCACACAACAAGTCCCTATATGTCATAGGGTACATACTCGAACATGATATTCAATGCATCCTTCTTGATTGTGGATCCGTGGTTAACCTTATGCCAATTCGTATAATGAGGCAAATAGGCATTTCCATAGATGAGTTGGTTCGCAACAAGTTGATGATCCAAGGCTTTAACCAAGGTGGACAATGAACCATTAGTATGTTTGACTCAAACTTACCATTGAAGACCTGGAGTCAACCACGCTCTTTCATGTGATTGATTGCAAGATGTTATACCATCTTCTCCTTGGTCACCCATGGTTTCATGAGACCAGAGTAGTGCCTTCTACCTTGCACCAATGCTTTAAATATTATCAGGATGGAGTACAGAAGTGGGACATGGCTGAGAGTCAACCATTCACTAAGGCCAAAGCATATTTTGCATATGCAAAATTTTACTTAGAGGATAAAGAGATTTTAGAAGCATTACTCATGTCCATCCCCGTTTCCAATAAAACTCACAAAGGGAAAGAAGTCCAAGACTCTACAAGTGATTCATTTCATACTATAAAGCATTAAGGTGATTGAGAAATTTATAAGTCTCAACCAAATGTAGCACTTCCCACAGGCATAAAGATAACTTCAAAACTGCGTTATGTGCTAAAGTCATGATGAAAAGAGGGGGATTCATTATTTGAGGCAACAACCAATAAATAAAAATCTTTTATTTCAAGGGCTGACCTTAAGACATTACAAGAAGACTTAGTTATTCTAGCCCATGCCATTTAAAATACAGTAGTCCCTAAACCATTTCTTGAAGGGTTTTTAAGGGCATCCACATCAACGCCCATTGCATCATAGGCTGACAGAGGTAATTCTTTTGAAATTAAGCGATGACCAAATGGGTGGTATGATCCTATTGTTTGCAAGCTTTTTAAAAAGGCCGAACATGGAAAAGGAGAGCTACAGAAACTAGTTAAGCTTTCTCCTATACAAACTGGTGATGTAATGTATGGATTAACTACAACACAATGTAAGTTATGAATGATAGGGGAGAAAATTCTTTCATCAAAAGTTGGTGTTGGGTCCACCCCTCCCAAGCCTATTTGGATTTTAGAATAAAACATCCACTCATCACATTACAGTTGAGGTTATTGATAAACTAAAGGAAAATAAGTTATTGCCATCACGCTCTTTTGCTTTCAATCAGATCGAAAAGGCAACTTCACACACCTTAGCATTTGATTGATTAGGAGGATAAATGGTTACATCTAATCAATAAACTTGGCAATGGAAAAGGCTTGTATTTTCACGTCTTGGTTCATAGTCTTGTAATGCCAAACCAAAAAAATGTATCCAAAGATGGCACCGATAAGAGCCGGATCCTACTATGGCTAAAGGGTATGATGAACCAAGAAGTTCAATTCCTTCTCGCATGAAATAGATAATGAAGTTAGAAGTATCTTTGGGTGAAACTCTATTTGTTAAGCAACACATAGTTGTTTTCACCAATCACCCAAGCCAGAATCTTAATGACAAGAAGCAACCTATGCAAGATAAGGATTTTGACAATCATCAGGAGGAATTTGAAGACATTGTCTCAATTAATCATATCACAATTCAAGTAGTTGAAGAATCTTCCTTGGATGATGAACTTAAAGAAGCTTCTCCAATCTTAGAAGAAGGGGGGCAAACAACTGTTGATGAACTCGAGCAGCTTAACCTTAGCACTGATGAGGATCCTTGACCCACTTACATAAGTGCTTTGTTGAGTCTAGAAAGAGAAACAGCATACCTCAAATTACTCTAGGAGTATAAAGATGTCTTCACTTGGAGTTATAAATAAATGTCTGAACTTGATCCCAAAGTGGCAATTCACAATATCACTGTTAAACATGGTGTGTATCCTATCAAATAGGAACAACGACATTTCTGACTTGAGCTGCTTACACAAATTGAGGTTGAAGTCAATAAGTTAATTGAAGTAGGCTTAATCCAAGAAGTAAAGCACCCAGCATAGATTGCCAATATAATACCAGTGAAAATGAAAAATGAAAAGATATGAGTGTGCATTGATTTCAGGGACTTGAATGACGTATGTCCAAAATATGATTTTCCTCTTTCCATCACTGAATTTATGGTTGATGCCATAATGAATCATGAAGTCTTGTCTTTTATGGATGGTTCATCAAGCTACAATCAAATTAGGATGACATCGAGGGACGAGGAGTCGACTGCATTTCGCACTCCAAAAGAGATATATTGTTACCATGTTATGCCCTTTGGCCTGAAGAATGCTCAGGCTACTTATCAACGTACCATGTAGAAAATATTTGATGATATGCTTCACAAAATCGTTGAATGTTATATAAATGACTTGGTTGTAAAGTCCAAAAAGATGGCAAACTACTTAAAAGATCTATGTGACATCTTTAATCGATTACAAAGATATCAACTGAAGATGAATCCTTTGAAGTGTGCATTCAGAGTTACTTTAGAAAAATTCCTTGACTTATAGTTCAACATCGTGGCATTGAAATTGACCAATCAAAAATTAAAATCATCCAAAATATGTCAGAGCCTAAAGATGTACATGAGTTGAAAAACCTACAAGAAAGACTTGCTTACATATGAAAGTTCATTTCATACTTGGCAAGCCGCTGTCAAACCTTTAATCAGTTGATGAAGAAAGACACACCCTTCATGTGGGACGATGATTGTAGGAATGCTCTAAAGAAAATAAAAGAGTATCTCCTTAAGCCACTAGTCCTAGTTGCACCAATTCTAAGAAAGTCGTTGATTCTCTATATCGCGGTGTAAGAGTAGTCATTGGGAGCACTTCTTACACAAGTTAATGATAAAGGGAAATAAAATGTTCTTACTACTTGAGCCGAACTCTAATAGGAGCAGAGTTGAACTACTTGCCTATAAGGAAGACATATCTTGCCATCATCTTTGCTACAAAGAAACTTTGGCACTATATGTTGGCATTTACTGTTTGTTTCATCTCACATGATGACCCTCTCAAATATATCATGACAAGACTAGTACTCTTTGAAAGATTGACTAAACGGACACTTCTTTTATTAGAGTTTGAGATTGCCTATGTGCCTCAAAAGGCAATGAAAAGACAAGCCTTAGCAGATTTCCTTGTGGATTACCCAATCTTAGCAAAGTGGAAATTATCTGAAGAATTGTTCGATGAAGAAGTCTTTTAAATAGATATTCCACCTGCATGAAAAATATTTTTTGATGGTGCTACACACAGAGATGAAGCTAGGGCAGGAGTGGTATTTGTCACCCCATAATGCGAAGCGTTACCTTTTTCCTTTGCCTTAACATAATTGTGATCAAATAATGTAGCTGAATACCAAGCTCTCATCATCGGGTTGGCGATGTCTTTAGAGTTATAACATCACCAACTCAATGTATATGAAGATTCTCAACTTATCGTAAATCAACTCCTAACAGTAGATAATGTATGAAAGCCAGACTTGATTCCATTCCACAGCTATGCTTGTCGGCTTCTGAAACAATTTGAAGATAACATTATTAGGCATGTGCCAAGAAGTGAGAATAAACAAGCGAATGATTTAGCAAATCTTACAACTACTTTAGCTTTGCCTGAGGAAAAAGCAACCACGGTTCTTGTTTTTCGATGATAGGTACTACTCCCTTTAGCATACATTGGGGAAGAGCATCAACATAGTAATGTTGTCTCTATATTTAAAATTGAAATTGAAGACTAGAGGCAACCACTCATCTACTACTTGTAATATGGGAAACTATCAAATGACCTAAAGCATAGGAGCGAAATACAATGATGTACGCCAGGGTTTTTATACTTTAACGGTCAACTTTAACGGTCAACTTTATTGTTGTTCTTTCAATGACATTTTTATAAGATGTCTTGGAAGCAATAAAGTTCAAGGAGCTATAAAGGATGCACATTCAGAAGTGTATGGAGCACATAAGTCTAGACTAAAACTCCATGACCAATTGAAGAGGATGGGGTTTTACTAGCCAATAATCGTAAAAGATTTGATGGAATATTCAAAGCGATGCTAAGCATGTCAATTCCATGGAGATTACATTCGTCAACCTTCAAAACCACTGCACTCTACGGTCACCTCATGGCCATTTGATAGGTGGAGACTCGATGTAGTTAGTCCACTCCTAAAGTCATCAAAACAACATCTCTATATCTTGGCTGCAACAGACTCTTTCTTAAAGTGGGTTGAAGTTGTTCCCCTTAAAGAGGTAAAGAAAGAGATTATGGTACAATTCATTAAGAACCATATTGTCTTCCGCTATAGAATCTCATGGTACATTATCCTAGATAATAGAAATCTATTTAAGAATAGCTTAATGAACCAATTTTGTGAAAAGTTTGGGATAAAGCAATGACTTCCTACCATATACAATACTCTCACCAATAGACTTGCTGAAGCGTTCAACAAGACTCTATACATACCACTCAAAAAGATCATGTCAAAGTTGAAGAAAGATTGACATGAGCAAATTAGCGAAGCACTATAGGTGTAACACACATTCTTTCGAACTCTTACTCATTCTATGCCATACACCTTGGTATATCGTGTGGAATTTTTTCTTTCATTAGAACACAAATCCCATCACTGTGGATTACTATCTAAGAGGGGCTTATAGATGATGAAAATGCAAGGTTGCGGCTTGCAAAATTTGAGGCACTAGATAAAAAGAGGTTAGAAGCACAACAAAGACTGGAATGCTACCAAGCTCGCCTTTCTTGTGCATTCAATAAGAAGGTTTAGCCTTTATCTTTTCAAGTTGGAGACTTGGTGCTTGCAGTTCGGCAACCCATCATCTTGTCTCACTATTTAGGAAAGAAGTTCAATCCAAAATGGGATGGACCACATGTGGTAAGAGATGTTTACTCCAATGGTGCATATCTCCTCGTCACACCAAAAAATTGCATCTCGGCCCCATCAATGGAAAATTTCTCAAAATAAATTATCCTTAGAAGATTTATTGTATTGCTCTTGGCTTGCATGAGCATAAATTATGTACAACAAAATAGAACCCAACACCTCAGGTTTCCTCACTCTACTCCTAGTCTACACAAGCATAAACTACGTATGGTTAAACAGAACCCAACATCTCAGGTTCCCCCACCCTGCTCCTAACCCGCATAAGCATAAACTGTATACGGTAAAACAAAACCCAACATCTCGGGTTCCCCCACCATACTCCTAGCCCGTAATAGTATAAACTGTGAACGACCTAAACAAAAAAAAAAATATTTGTATTGCTCCTGGCTCACATGAGCATAAACTATATATGAAAAAACAAAACCTAACATCTTGGGTTTCTCACCATATTTCTAGCCCACAAGAGTATAAACTGTGAATGACTTAAACAAAAAAAATCTTGTCACACTCTTGGTCCGCAAGAGTATAAACTGTGAATGACTAAAATAAGAAAAATCTTATACTGCTCCTAGCCTACATGAGCATAAATTGTGTACGACAAAACAGAGCCTAACATTTTTTGTTCCCTCACAACTCCTAGCCCACAAGAGTATAAACTATGAACATTCTAAACAAAAAAAAATTATTGTACTACTCCTAGCCCACATGAGCATAAATGGTGTACAGCGAAATAAAGCCCAGCATCTCGGGTTTCTCACCACACCCTGGCTAATAAGAGTATAAACCGTACACAATGAAACCAAAACAAAAAAACCATTGTATTGCTCCTAGCTGCATGGTCATAAATTGCGTACGATAAAACTACACCCAACATCTCGGGTTTCCCCGCCACACTCTTAGCCCGCAAGAGTATACACTGTGAACGATCCAAACAAAAAAAATCTTGTACCGCTCCTGGCCTGCATAAGCATAAACTACATACGAAAAAATAAAATTCAACATCTAAAAGTGCTATCAATGCAAGAGGCAGAGTATGTTTTAAGCCACATCATAGGTTGATCCGACTTTTCGTAGGAAACTTACTACATTGCTTCAAGTTCAGTCTCACTTGCCAAAAAAAAAAGGCATACCTTTGCAAAATTATAATTTATCTCATGAGCATCTCTAAAGGAGGAAGGTTGAAGGCCGCTCAACGAACTATGAAATCTGGCACTAAAACCTCACCTCCAGGATCGCTATACTTTGACCTGTGAACTCAGTTCACTATCTAGGTAAGTGACGATGGATATACACATCTTACTGGATGATAAAGAGAAAAACATTTATCTCTAAGATCACCCACTTCGACCTGTGGAATCCATCCACTATCAAGGTAAGGAGATGATGATATGCACCCATCTTGCTAAAGGATAAAAAAGGTAATTAGAAAATCTTCTTTCTGAAAGTTGAAGGTTAAAGGATGCTTAGTGAACTATGGAATTTGGCACCAATACCCCACCTCTTGGATCACCATACTTTGACCTATGAACTTAGTTCACTATCAAGTGACGATGAATACAACACTCATCTTGTTGGATGGTAAAGAGCGAGTCATTTATCTTCAGGATTACTATACTTTGACATGTGAACTCAATTCACTATCAAAGTAAGTGACAATGGATACACTCATCCTACTAGATGATAAAGAGGAAATCATTTATCTCCAAGATCACCCATTTTGACTTATGGAGTCTGTCCACTATCAAGGTAAGGCGATGATGATATGCACCAATCCTACAGGAGGATGAAAAAGGTATTGATGAATCTCTCTCTGAACGTTTTGGCTGAAAGATTTCCTACAAAAAGACACAAGAAGAACAAGATACACTACAATTCTATGATTAAAATTCAAAGTTACTTTATTAAAATCCATAATGATTCCCCAAAGAAGACAAAATCCTTCAAATTGTAAGGATGTGGATCCACGAATGATAACTGCTACAAAAGAGAGAGATAAGCAGCAACAATGGCTTATAATGGATCTTGTAAAAAGGTTTGTGGCGTGTAGATACATTGCTAATGGATATGTGAATAGCCAGGGAGCAGCCTTGAAGTCCAAAACACAAGAAGACATATACAATATCCTTAGCCTGGACTAGATACCATCTGAAATGCAAACCAGTGCGGATTGATCACACATCAAAGAAATACACTGCAATACACAATTTATTTAGGAAATCAAGCTTTTGCGTTTTCATTAAGTGTGATGGCTCTAAGAGAAATCCTCTTGAAAGGTTCAAGATGTGAGGTGCTGCTCAATTGTTGATACCTATTAAAAAAAGGGTGTGTATGTGGGGTGGGGGGGGGGGGGTATGTCATGAACAAAACCATTGTTCAACGAGCATGCAACCAACAAGACAATG
>JAOXJP010006376.1:0-18060 GCA_025762735.1 Platanus orientalis | reverse complement strand
TTTTGGGGAATGTTATAGCTTTTTTTTTTTTTTTTTTTTTCAAATAGAAAGGATGTTGTCAAGGACATCAGGGGACGTCATATGGAATAAAATGGGGACGTCCTACGAAAAATGCATCTGGATACCATCCTAAACACCAAATCCTGGACAGAACATCCTTTCCATTTTATGAAGAATCGTAGTGTAGAATGATAAGCTTACATGTATTGTGTTTACGGTTAAAAACGTCCAAACAAGTGTTCAAATGAAAAAATAGGTATTCAAAAAGAGACCAAATTCGAAAAACCATCATGTGTCAATCAACGCACCCGATATAAAGGTCTGTGTTCAACACAGACAATCATTCTAACCTTTATACAACAATGGATTTCCTCTTGCGAAAAAGTGGAGCTGCTCGAAACAAGCAATTCTATCTCCGCACGACACGTACTCCAGCTTAACCCCGGTCAAGCCTATCGTCGAAAACCCTAAATCTCGAGAAGACAAAAACTGCCACTTTCTACCTTCCTCCCCAATCTCTCCGGCTTTCCTTCCCCCTATACGGCAACGGCGAGGAAGACGGCGGCGACGATGACGATAATTTTCTCCCTCCCCAATTCAGATCTGTGTTTCTGAGTTTCTGGTGATCCAAGCTCTCCCTCCGTAGCTCGTCCGGCGAGAAGTAATTTCATCTCCGGTGGTAAATCTCTGAAATTAAGAAAGAATTAACAGTGAGAGAATGTTGAACAGTAAAGATTAAGCGGTTGGATTAAGGAAAAAAAGAACTTACCGGAGTCGTCGCCTGAATCTTCTTTGGGACGGAAAAGTATAACAGCGGCCAATCGCCGGAATAGAAGAGTGTAGGAGTTGTCTGCATCGCTGGAGTCTTATTGGAGACCGCGTCTTCGTTGTCGTCGTTGCCGGATTCGCCGGAAATCGGGAGGGCGAGGAAGAGGCGGGACGAAATTAGGTTTTATTTTATTTTTGGTAAAGAAGAATTTTTATTAACCAGGGTTGCCCAAAGAAGGGTCTGTCAATGTTTAAAATTTTGTATACGTGTCATGTTGTAGATGATCAATATACGTTAATGCATTTGGACGATCGTAGAGGATTCTAGTCCGTGGGTGACTGCAGCATGACGGGGAGAGTGGGCCCAGGGTCATAGGCTGGCAGGAGAAGATCCTTTGCGGATTAGAGAGGGGCAAAGGGTTGAGCAAAGCAAATTCATTTTCCCATCCACAAATTCTTGTCGGGATAAGGATAAATCTAAAGGGTGGTCCTACCAAACAAATGGAAAGGGTTTGGCAAATTCACAATTCTGTTACGCTTCACAATCAAAATCAAGCATTTCATTTTTCCTTGACAATGATAAATTTAAGGAAGGATACCAAACCTAATTTATTAATATTGGCATATTCAAATTCGGTTAATTTATTTTTCATATATATCTAAATTCGATTATATGTTTTACAGATAATTTAAAAGTAGAATTATAATCATATATTTTAAGTTAGTCAAAGATGGAATACAAATACAATTACAAAAATATTGCTAATATATGTATTTAAATATTGGACATTTATCCAAATATCTGCATATTGGATAACCAGTTAAAGAAAATTCAGAACTTGTGGTTAGAATTATATAAACTTTCACAAATCTAACACCAAAAAGCTCCTATATAAACATACACATATACTTTATTATATGTAACATAACCAAAAATATATACACATTCTCTCTCTCTTTCTCTCTCTCATATTTTTCATATATAAATCTATCTTTGGTTCATTTATAATTGTATTTTTTTGAACGAAAAATCAAAGTCGATACACATTGATTCATTTTAAGCAAACACAAATAATCTGATAGTTTGCATCCCTAATGGACCATACTGTACAAATCAATTAAAAATAACTGTTTATGACAAATGTTTAAAGAGTACATGAGATTGTATAAAAATTTAAATATGGAAAAAGTTGCACAAGTCAAGTGAGTCAATCCAATATTACCCCTCTTGCCACCAATAGATCAGTATACTTGTATTTCAAATTCATCGTATTTAAATTGCAACTATTACCGCACCATGTTAGCACACGGTGTGTTCACACATGGACTACACCAATGTTAGGTCAAATCAATATTTTCTGTGGTAACACGGGACACACCAGTGTTAGATATAATCTTTTTTTTTTTTTGAAAAAATATATTGAGTAATGTTATTATACCAATCAAGATGGTTATTGAATAAATATACACAAGTATTATACAAAAAAATTGTTATCTTAGTGTTGTTATTTCAGTATTCTATATGTGCACAATACTACAAAATATGAAAATACTTGAATCAAATAAACAAAAATACTTATTTGACTTGGATGATCAAACCTTCACTTAACTAGATCAAGGCTAGTATTTAACACTATGTCCTTAAGACAAATTCATCTTTCGCACTAGTGTTAATGGTCAATTAGGAACGTCTATCTCCCAAGATACAATGATCTTCCACACACAGAAGCAGCATTACAATCTGTGTGTTTGGTGAACCAACTTGTGTTGTACCTCTTACACTAACACTAACACGAATGCACTACAATACTACTTGCTTGACCAAAAATTGAATTTAAGAAATGATGGAGGGACCTCTTATTTATAGATTTTTCGTGTTTGTTTGGAACAGGTATAGGGACACAACTTTTGATTCCGAACGATCACAAATGACTAATAGTTGCAATCTAGTAGCCACCTATACATCCGTACAGAACGGACACCTACATGTTCATATGGAATGGACATGTATCAATAGGTGTGATTTAATAGTCACATGTGTGTTTATTCGATTTAATAATTTCTAGGGGCATAGTTGTATAGTTGTACAATTGTATGAATAGACACACCCCCACAAGAGCAAAACTGTAAAATTTGTTCAAGAGGATATGTCCCCACAGGTGTAACAGATTCTGGAAGAAAGCAAAAAGAAAAATATTAATAAAAATTATATTTATTTATTTTTCTTATTGACTCAACCTAGTTCAGTTTGGCGCACATGTGTGTGTGTTTAAATATAGGCTTAGCCCATGCTAGTTAGATCCTCCCCCATCCACAAAACAGCGGTGCCTCTTGAAACCTAAACTTATGCTCAACATTAGTGTATATAAACACACAAATTTTTTTGGGTTAATCTATGTGGGATTACTCAAATTTCACACTGTTATTAGTTTTACCAGTGATCAACTAAGCACTTTTAGAGACAATTTCTCATTTACCTATTGACGGCTTTGAGCATTCAACCATATGGTGTTGTTCTCCTCATTGAGGTGAATACAAACCCATGTGAACCCACCTTAAACGACATATGGGTCCCACTTTTATTTTGACTCAAACATAGCCACCCAATCAGATTTTGCACTGAAATTAATATTACATATAAATATATGTAATATTCAAATATATATAATATATTAAATAATATCAATATATGTTATAAATGTATATAACACCCTTAACGAGCCAAGCTTTTAGTGAGTTGAGCCTCACTTATCTAAACAAGCTTGACTTGAAGCTCAGGCCCAACTATGACAAACCGAACTCTAAGCCAAGCTCGGCTCATTGATAGCCCTAACCATAACTATAGGCCTATAAATAAGACCCAATAGTCTTTTGGGCTAAATATATGAATTTATAAAGGGGAATCTGTGTAGAGATAATGAAAATTATAGATAATTTATATGTTATAATCTTCTTCTTCCTCTCTCTCTTTTGTCTGAGGTGTAACAGTAAAGAAAGCTCGTCAAGCATCTTCTATTGAGTGCGACAAGAGTGAGGATGATGCTAGATGACTGTTAAATCTTGGAACCTAACCATATGTAATCTTCCACATTGAGGAAGAGATCCCAAAAAGGGATGCAAGAGTTAGAGATTTAAAGATAGTATTGCAAACACGCTTTGGTCTAAATTTCACATGTACATTTGTCACTTTTAATTTTGTTCATGTTGTAAGTGATTTTGTACATTGTTCTTAATAGTGGATTCGTACATTGTTTTGTAACCCAAGTGATTTTTTTCTACATGATTATGAAAAAAAAAATGTAAACAAATTGGCGAGGAGGATAATGACTTGAGAACTAAATTACTCGCATGATCTTCAGGAGTGCATCCCCTTATTGATAAGGCTGCAAAATTGGTCGGGTTGGCCCGAAACCCGACTTGTTTGGCCTGTAGTTTGGTCGGGTTGGGCAGACCAAACTTGGGCTTGGGTCAAGTTTGGTCACACATGACAAGGCCCGACATAATTTCAGGCCAAGTTTGGACATAGGCTAAAAAAACCCGAACCTGGCCCCGTCCAACCCTAATATCTATTATTCATTGATAGGCTTGGCCCAACCCAAATATATACTAATCATTAATAGACGTAACTTGGCTTAGAAATTTTTTTAAATATACTTAATTTCATACTGCAAAGAGTAAGTTTTAACTCAAAACTATGTCTTAGATTATGAAAGTCTTATGTTTTTAGCAAATATGAAATCTAGAATTCAATTTTAGTTTGATCATTAATGTATAGTAGAAGTAAAATTATAGTTTGGCTTAGATAAAAAAAAAAATGAAAAACATATCTCAGTGGATAAGGTCTGACCTGGGCCCGAAACCCGACTTTTAAAGGTTGGGCCAAGTTTGGACAACTCTATTAAATGTCGGGCTCGGATTGAGATGACCTAAGCCCGATTAGGACCGATCCAATTTGCAGCCCTAGTCCTCCCACATAAGAGAGGGGGGAGGGGGGACACATCACATCGAAAAGTGAAAATCACATCCCCAAAAAAGTGTAAATGACTTTTTCAATGTTATGCATCATCCCCTACATGCGGGAGGTCTTAAGGTGTTCATTAAGGGGGAGCACAAAATCCGTGCTGCTCACATAAAGGCATGTTTCTTAACCTCGTATTGGAATTCTTTAAACGTCAATGCCCAAATTGTCAGCCTTAGTCGCTGAATGCCAAACAGCACTTCTAGGTTTTTGTCTTGCGATTTCTCTATAGGTAAAGAAAACTCAGTTTGAAGGTAATGTTTTAAATATTATCTCATGCCTTGTCTATTTGGATGATAACTTTGATGTGGAAATAGGTAATACTAGAACCCTTTCGGTTTACTTACCCACACAAGAAAAAGAGCTCTTCCGGTTCAATTTGATAATATATCCTTTCTGAAAGCAAATCTTTTGTAACCAAAAATTGGTGTGATCATGTGTGACTGCACCACAGGCTAACACATAGAGGTGTATAGCGTTAAAAGTGTTGTCCAAAAGAGCCATCAAAACCAAGCAACACATCACTTGTCAGTCTCTGGTTCACATCACACATGGTCACATCAAATTTTGTTTACCAAATATTTGCTCAGATCTTTTTCTCATGTATATTTATTAGCTAACGAGACAGCTCATGTGGTAGCCAAGTGTGACCCCCACATTTGAATCCCCAAAACTTGAATCCCTAGGGGCGATATCCTCTCTGTGACGTGAAGATTTGTGCCAGGCTTGAAACCACCATTCATGGGTTCCAAGTGCAGGTAGAATAAGCATACCACCCATACACAGCTAGGAGAGAGGGAAAAATAAAATACTTGTAATCTAGAATGGAAGACCAGAGATCTGGGTTGATATATTCTACACGACGTGAAAATGTTTATGCCAACCTTAGAGCCACCTTTCATAGGGCTCCAGGTGCAGAGGGGTACTAACAGTCCCGTACACTTTGTCAGTACCTGACTGCACCTGGTCCCCCAATGAATGGTGGCTACAAGGCCCGCGCAAATTTTCATCTCACAGATGGTATCATCCCCATTCTCCCTCCCACCCCTAATCTCGACTATAATATTTTGGATAATAAGTAAATCCGAAAGTTTGTTCTGTTTAAGATGTACCATACACTCTCTCACAGGGGTGTGGCCTCATGCAAAAGTGTGCATGGGCCAACACACCTATGTGAGGGGGCAAAGATACATCCGAGAAAGAACGTCCTCTAAATAAATAAGTAAAATATGTATGTGTATGGTTCTGTTTTTTAAAAAGGGAAATGATGTTCTGTCCCTGATTTGGTGTCTAAGGATGGTGTCAATGACACTAGGGCCCATCATATGGAATATAATGTATATTCCATATGAAATAAAATGCATCACCCACCCATTTTATTTCATATGATGTCCCATTGTGTTCTATTAGGAGTTTTCAAGTTTTTAATTGTCTTAAAGCAACTAACCCTTAAAAGAAGGAGAAAAGATACTTGTGTATTAGTTGGACTCTAATAATTGTCAGGGAATTGTTATTGGTACTTAAAAATAAAACAAGTGGTTGTAGTTTGGGGCCTAAAATCATATGCGGCACTCTCCCTAATGGACACTAGGGGAATCAACTCACTTTTTGGGATGTCACATCACCCCCAAAAGTGAATTGATTCCCCCCACTTAGTGTCCCTTCTAGGGGAGTAGCATAGGTTATATCAGCCCGTAGTTTGGTGGTAAGAATTCCACATTGTGGCCATAGAAACAACCTGAAATCCTCTACGCCATCCCCCTTTGGGGTGGGGGGATCAACTCAATTTTTGAGATGTCACATCACCTCCAAAAAGTGAATTGATTCCCCCACCCCCTTCTGTGGCTCACAAGGGGGGTAGTGTAGAAGATATCAACCTGATGGGGACTGGGGCTCAAATCCCAACAGCCACCATTTTGTTGTTGCTTTGTTGCATTTTTGCTTTTTGCCCTTACATGATAGATAGAAGGCAAATAGGGGTTATATGACTAATATATTCTAGGGGTGGCAATTTGTGTTGGTGGGTTGGATTCGTGTCGTGTTGAGATAAGGGTATATGACTATATAGCTCAACCCTAACTGACCCATTTATTAATGGTGTCAAAATGGGTCAAACAAATTTACAGTCAACCCTAGTCTGCTTATTTCATGTTGAGTTCTTGTTGGATTCATGGATTATGTGGTAATTCATGTTGGTGACTCATTTATAAATCATGTTAAAACGGGTTGACCCATTTTTGACCCGAAACACGTTTATAGTTAACTCTAACCCGGTTATTCCATGTTGGGTTCACGGGTTATGTCAAACATTGCCACCCCTAACATTTTCCAACCCCCGAATCTGGTTAAGACTTTTAGGTCGGCTTGGCATCCAGCTGCTTGACCTGCCATGGACAAGATACACAGCTCCAATCCTTTCACACAAGCACATACATCCTTTCCTCCAAAAAACAAAATTGTAATGTTTCATTCTGCAAGAATAAACTGATATCTATATTACCTAAAAATAAAAAGTTAAATCAACAGGTTTTTTTCGGTATTGATGAAAGGCTAGCTCAAACCCCAGGGTTCAGATTGGATTGACAGGTTAGGCCATGTCATGGTGGTGTGTTATAGTAGCAGTGTACACTTATTGTCTCACCAAGATGGGTGCAAAAGTGAGGTCGTTTGCTATAAGAACTAGTTCTTCAAGCACTATTGAGAATCCAGATCGTGTATAGAATATAAAAAAAAGCACCAAACCGTAAAAGAAGTAAAAAAATAAAACAACGTCAAGTTCTGCTGCGATTATCCAATTTCAGTGAAACAAATAATTGCTAAATATCCAATGCTAAAAACAAATAAAAAATTAAAACCCTCAATTAGAGATAAAACAGTGAATCTTACCGAAGTAGGCGTCGAATTAGAGATCTATAAAATAAAACAACACAAGATAAGTAAATTGAAGCCCGATCCGTACCAGCCAAAAGAGGAGCTCAGAAAACACAATACATGAGATTGTGGCAGCCAAAGAAATGAATAAATAATTAAGCACTCGGAATTAATAATTAAGCACCCAGAAAAGAAAAGTAACCTCTATATTACAGGAGAAAAAAAAAAATGCACCTAAGCAAACAAAGCATGCAAAAAAAAAAAAAAAAAACCACAAAAATCAAACAAAAAACCCAGATGAAGAACATGAGAACCAGTCGACTACATCGATAGAGAAGCAACTCTGCAAGTGAATTACAATCCAGAATAAATATAAAAAAAAACTAGAGAAATTTTCAAAAAGCTTACTACGTCGCAGGGAGAAATCCCAATCAGAGCCAGAGCAGAGAAGAGTCTTAGGCACCGCTCTCGCATTTCTCTCCATGAATACTTCACGCTACCATAAACAACGGAGACACTATCTCTTTCGATGGTCGCGGATCGCTCTAGGAAGCTTATGGGACACAAAGGAACATAGTTCGCTGGCCATCGAACCAAACCCCCCATCGATTTCACGGATTATGGTTTGGGTTTCCTTCAGATTTTTTCAACAACAATACAGATGGGTAAAAATCGATACGACAGAACCGAGGACAAAATTTTTGGAGATGGCCTCCAGACGCAAGGAGTGTAACTTGCAGGAGTGTTTGCGATGCGTCTAAATTATCTCTGGTCTTCGTGAACAGATTTTGAACATAAACGAAAGGTACAGAAGAAGAAATGTAAGCACACGCTACCTTTGAAGAAACTCAGAGAGAGATAGAGAGAGAAGAAGAGGAAGGCCCGAGCACCTTTGTAGGTCTATGCCAATTATATTTATAGAATCAGAAACAGTTATTACAGCTCATTCTTGATAACAAACTTAGTTTCCTGTTATAGCTTATTTACAACTGCTAACCACTCACTCTCTCTTTTTCTTTCTACAGGTGTCCACGTGTTCATCCACGTGTTTGATGGTGTGTACATTATCATCCCCCCTCGAGCTGAGCTGGGGAATCAAGTGAAACTTGGTCCGAAATAAAGAAATTTTGGGATGACACAAAGGCTTCATAAGTATATTTGCTTGTTGAGCAGAAGACACAACATATCGGACAGACACGACATTTTTTATCAACTTCACTCGGATAAAATGGCAGTCAACTTCAATATGTTTCCTTCTACCATGAAAAAAAAAAAAAAACAGAAAATGAAGCTAAAACAATAACAGACTTGTTGTCGCACCAAACAACTGGAATACCAGAAAGAGATAAACAGAGTTATGAAAACAACATAGATAATCAGCACAGCTCAGATGTCACAGATGCAAGGGCCCTATACCCTGCTTCTGTGGAAGATCTAGAAACTGTTGTCTGTTTCTTTAACGTCCATAAAATTGGATTAGAACCAAAGTAAACACAGTAGCCTATTGTAGACTTGCAGTCATACAAGTCGCCAGCCCAATCTGCGTCAGAGTAGCCATGATAGTCATAGTTCCCGGAGTATAACAAAGAGCAAGATGTTTAGTTTCGGCAAGATACCCCATGATCCGTTTTAGTTCTTGAAAATGTGACACACCAGGTCGCTGCATATGTTGACACGTAATATTTACCGCATAGGCAATATCTGGATGAGTTATTGTCATATACTGTAAAGCCCCAACTAAACTCCTATAATAATGAACATCAATAAAATGGCTGCTCATCAAGAAGGCGTTTCTGCTTAGTGAACATAGGTGTAGGATTAAAACGACATGACTCCATGCCAGCCTTATGAAGAATTTTATTAATATACGACTGCCGTGATAACAGAACACCTATCTTAGTATGAATAATATTGATGCCCAGAAAATGATGCAATGGGCCGAGAAGTCTCATAGCAAAATGAGAGTTAAGATCACTTAGTGAAGATGAAGAATCACTTCCAGTTAACAAAATGTCATCGACATAAACCAGTAGAATAGTAATTGAAGAAGTTGTTTGGCGGTAAAACAAACAATGATCACACTGACTGATGTTGAAGCCATGACTCAGTTAAAAACTCGACAGGCGGGAGTACCATGCTTGAGGGGCCTGACGCAGTCCATAACTCGCCTTCTTTAATAGACAAAACATGATTCAGATACATAGAGTCCAGGAAACCTTTGGGTTGCGCCATGTGAATTTGTTCTGTAATGTAGTTGTGAAGAAACGCGTTCTTAACGTCGAGTTGAAAGATGGGCCAAGAGAAGTTTAAAGCAAGGGAAATTATAAGACGAACCATTGACATTTTTACCACTGGACTGAATGTGTCCTGAAAATCTAGCCCTGGTTGTTGACTGTAGCCATTAGCCACGAGATGAGCTTTATGGCGTATTATATTGCTTTGTGAATCCCGTTTTAAACGAAAAACCCATTTACAATTTAGAATATGTTGATCTGGAGATGGTGGTACAAGAACCCAGGTATGCTGATCAAATAAAGCTTGATATTCCTCTTTCATGGCTTGGCACCATTCTAGCGATTTAGAGGCCTCCATATATGAGTGAGGCTCAATCTCAAACGAAATGCTAGCACTAAGACATAATTGAACTTTAGGTTTAATTAGACTGTCGGACTTGGAGCGAGTAACCATATGATGAGTATTATTAGTCGAACGGAGAGGTAATGAAGGATGGGAATCAAAATGTGGGTTAGACACAATATCGTTTAAAACGGGTGAAGAAGACACCAACCTGGGTAAATCAGATGGACAGGAGGAATCGGGTACATCAAACGAAGCATTAGAGTTAGTAAATTGTTCGGTATTCAACATGTGCGGAATTGTATTATTAGAATCATTTGAAATCAAGAACGGAGATCTAGTATAAATATCTTGGAGCAGAGGGCTAAGATGTGATTTTGGTATTTGTAAAATTGGACACTGATTTAAGGAAGAAATGAAAGAACCAGATTTAGTATTTGACTGACCGTTAGAAACCACTGAGTTAGAAGATGACGAGCCGTTTTCAAATAGAAGTGGTAAAGAGGAATCAAAGCCTACGAGAGGAGGCTCAGGTGGTTGAGTAAATGGTGATTTTTTGGTATCAAAAGGAAAGACTGTCTCCCGGAACTGAACATGTCGGCTAACATAAACTCTACCAGTCATTTTATCTAGACACCGATATGCATTGGCGGTGGAAGAACAACCAATGAATACACAAGAGGTAGATATGGGATCAGGTTTAGAGGTGTTGTAGGGCCTGAGCCAGGGGTAGCAGCAACAACCAAAAACACGAAGAAGCGAGTAATTAGGAGACTTGTTGAATAATTGAAAATAGGGCGAGTTACCTTGTAAAACGGAATTAGGTAGGCAATTGATTAGATAAATCGCAGTTAGCGTAGCCTCTCCCCAAAGCTCTAGTGGCATAGACGTCACCTGAAGAAGAGCAACTATTGTCTCGATAACATGACAGTGTTTCCTTTCGACCACCCCATTCTGCTCAGGGGTGTAGGCACAAACCACCTGATGAATAATACCTTTCGTAGAACATAATCTTTTGAACGCATCATTAACGAACTCACCGCCTCCATCAGTTCGAAGAGTTGTAATGGTTGTGGAAAAATAATTTTTAACTTGTAATAGAAATTCATGAAACACAGAAAATATATCCGATTTGTTTCGTAAAAGAAATAACCACGAATATCTAGTGTAATCATCAACAATCAACAGATAATATTGGAAGCCTGAGGGTGTTGGCAATTTCGCCGGACCCCAGACATTAGCATGAAGTAGCTGAAGTGGTTTAGTAGTATTGTGAACAGAAACTGGTAGACACACTATATGCGACTTAGCTTTGTCACACGAGTCACAATACAATAGTTTATTACAAGAAATCTTTAAGGAATGAAGAACAGAATTAAGTGTTCGATGCATCGAGTGTCCTAGACGATTGTGCCATATAGAACCAACATGGCTGCTTGTGTAGTATGCCACTGGTGAAGATTTTTGAACAGTTGAGTTCAACAAGGGATACACACCGCCTTCACTGTATCCGTGATACATCAGGTTCTTCGTAACCTTGTCCTGGACGTAGACATTTTCAGCATCAAAACATATCACGCAGTTATTGTCCCGAGCAAGTTGATTTACAGATAAGAGGTTAGCTGAAACCTTAGGAACGTGTAAAACTTTAGACAACATAAAGTCATAGAGTTTAGTGGTAATCATACTTGATCATGTATTGTGAATTGGGAGAGCATCACCATTTCCAACTGTTACCTTGGTTGGCCCCTTGTATGCAGTGTAAAGAGAGAGATTAGAAAGATCCGAAGTGATGTGTTTGCTAACACCACTATCAAATAGCCAGGGATGATCTGTGTGAGCATTACCAAACTGAGCAGATTCCTATGAGGAGCTAGGGATATTAGACTGAGAATAATATGGTGGAGGAAGTGTATTGTGATAAAGGGCAGAAAAACCAGGAGGTACTCCATGAGCAAAATATGTTGTCATAGTTGAACTGGAATGAGGAGGCGCAGAAAACTGTGAAGGCACTGCCGGACGATGGAAGTAAGGCTTCTGATATGTAGGGTCCATTATGTAATAGCACTCATATGCAGAGTGCCCCTGCTTTTCACAAATCTAGCAGAACAATTTAGGACGACCGAATCGTCCTTGGCCTCGTCCACACCCCCCTTTACCGTGAGTAGGATTACCAGAAGATGTTTCTATTCGCAATTGTTTAGCTTCATTCTTTTACGAAGCCACAAATGCAGTAGAAGCAAACAAAGTTTCTTGAGGCGATGTAGACGACATCAGCTCCAGTTGTTGGTCCTTGATTAGTAGAAGGTCATGAAGATCTACAACTGAGATAGGAGTAAATCGAACTCTTATCGTAGTCTTGAGGGAATTTTATTGAGCAGGCAGGCCATTTATGATATAAAGAATAACATCTTCGTCTTCAAGAGGAGAAGCTACATATGCAAGCATGTCTGTTACCTTCTTAAGTTGTTGTAGGTATTCACTCATCGATAGAGTCCCTTTCTTGAAATTTTGAAGTTTGCTTTTGAGCTGAAGGATATTCATCCTAGACATGGACAAAAGATTTTGTTCGAGTGCTATCCAAGCCTCTTTAGAGCTATGAAAATGAAGAATATAGGGCAGTACTCCTTTTGTAGCCGATGCGAATATACAGCTCCAAAGTTGCTTGTCTAGGACTTTCCATTCAAGAAACTCTGTATTCGGAGCTGAAGGACCATCTAATCTCAAGATTTGCTCAGTAGGAGCATCGGAGACAAGAATATGATGAAGATTATATGCTTTAACAGCAATGAGAAATTGTGATTTCCACATAAAAAAAATTTATGTGGAGAGTTTAATAGTGATAAGAGCAGAAAAGTTTGAAATAAATGATCCCGCAATGTTTGCTAAGAACAAACCCAGATTTGTTGAAAACGTTGATCCGGAGGTTGAAGACGACCCCAACAAGGCTGAATGCGTCGAGGAAACATCGTTCCAACTAGTGGACATAGTTCTGGCCATTGATGCAACACTTGATCAGATCTGAGTGACGAAGATTTAGACTACAGACCTCGAGGTGGCTATATGTTGATCTTGATATCTGCAACCAGAAATGCTTGAAGAGATAAGAGAATTAAGTAGATGCGGAAGAAGAGTGGATCACAGCCTGAGTTTTTCAGGCTCTGATACCATGAAGAAACTCAGAGAGAGAGAGAGAGAGATAAAGAAACAAGAACAGAAGAATCACAGAGAGAAGAAGAGGAAGGCCTGAGCACCTTTGTAGGTCTCTGCCAATTATATTTATAGAATCTGAAACAGTTATTACAGCTTATTCTTGATAACAAACTTAGTTTTTCTGTTACAGCTTATTTACAACTGCTAACCACTCGCTCTCTCTCTCTCTCTCTTTCTTTTTACAGGTGTCCACGTGTCGCTCTTTCTTTCTACAGGTGTCCACGTGTTTGATGGCGTGTACACTATCAACCTTAACTGAAGTCTCTATCTTATTTATAAATTAAAGGATAAAAGAGCTAACCATAATTAGTTATAGCTGACTCTCTAACTAAACTAACTGTAATAATAATGACGCTTCCACACTTCTGTTACAACTACTCGTTTAGTTACTTAAAAACTAACTGTCACGGCTCCTTAATATCCCCCCTTAAGGCTCAAACTGAGTGATAAAGACACTCTAAGTTTGGAATGGAAGTAATTAAACTTGTTAAATGATAAGGGTTTTGTAAACACATCTGCATGTTGATTTTCTGATGGTATATATTGCACTTTTAACCATTTTTGAACCACCTTTTCTCGCACAATATGACAATCCAATTTGATGTGCTTGATGCGGGTATGAAATACTGAGTTAACAAATAGAGTTATGACCGATTTGTTATCATATGCCATATGATTGGTAGCGGAAGATTAAGTACTTTGAGTTCAACTAATAGTATTGTTAACCAACAAACCTATGGAGTTTGGCTTTTATTCTCAGCCATTGGGCATATGAAAGGAGTTAAAGAATCCTTTTGGAGTCATTGACAGAAAAGGAGTCTTTAACGGCTAGGTTTGGGAAAAACCTAATATGAAAACAAAAAGAAAAATGGTTGGGAGAGAGTTGAGAGGAGCAGTTGTTAAGAGTTTGAGAGTGTGTGTGAGAGAGTGTAAAGGGGAAATGGTGTGGGTTTTTGGGTTGCCAAAATCGCCTTTTTTTGTTCGAATTTGCATTCTTATAGTGAAGAAAAGGTTAATCCTCTCACGTGGACATAGGCACATTGTCTAACCATATAAATCTTAGTGTCTCTTATTTTTCTTTTGTTTTGATCTTATTTTATTTATTTTTCTTGTTATCCATATTCGAATATTTGCTATGAAACACAACAAGTGGTATTAGAGCATTGGGTTCGGCTAGAAAGGATAAAAGTTTAAAACAAGTTCTTAATTATAGAGAGTTTAGTAAGATGTTGAAGGGAAATAAAGGAAGATCTAAGGATATGGATGGTGGTTTGTATCATCTAATGGAGAATACAGTGATTGATAATGTTCCTTTAACCTCAACAGGTAGTTGGAAAGAGGGTAGATGGAATAACAAGCGCTTGTGCTGAATTTTTTTTGCAATTGGGGCAGAGACAGGTGTTATAGGTTTTCAAGTGACAAACAATGATGAAACAGTTCTTGTGGTTAGAGATGACGGATCGAGATCTATCTTTAGAGTTAACTAAACGAGTTGAGTCGGGGTAACTACACATGTGTATTGGTCGTGTTATGATTGCATTAGATGGTGTCATAACTGAATTGATTCTACGGTATGTGTAACGGTGGTTCTTCAAAGCCAATAGTTATTTGTTATGATAGTAAATAGGATATGATTCCAATTCGAGGTGGAGGTGCGTTCCAAGTATATATGACACAGAGTTTACTAAGAAGGATGAGTGCAGGTTTTCTCCAAGGTGGTTCTGAAATGTGAACCAAGGTAGAATGTGGTGCACATGTCACAAGTTCTGTATCTTGACAAAGATATAGGTGGAGCTAACTTCAATAGAAAATCTTTAAAGAGCTAGAAATAAAGCCAACGTGGAAATTTGTTGAGTTTGGATTTTTATTCCCATATGTTTGATGTTCGATCTTGAAAATATCCTATGGTTGAGCATATGAAAGGAGTTAAAGACTCATTTTCCAAAAGCAGTCATTGACAGCTAGGTTTGGGGAAAACCTAATATAAAAAAAATGGTTAGAGAGAGTTGAGAGGAGCAGCTGCTCAAGGGAATTTTTCGGGGTTTTCTTCAAGGGTTTGAGTGTGTGTGTGTGTACAAGGAGAAGCGGTGTGGATTTTCGGGCTGCAAAAATCACACTTCTTTGTATGGATTTACATTTTTTATAGTAAAGAAAGGTTTACTCCTCTCTCGTGGATGTAGGCACATCACCGAACCTTGTAAATCTTGATCTTTTAATTTTCTTTTGCTTTGATCTTATTTTATTTATTTTTCTTGGTATTCCTACTGGAATATTTGCTACGAAACACAACAAAACCTTTGTTTATGTGGATGTTAAAGCACAGTACTTTAATTCTATAGAAGATTTGGATACAGTAGTTTTTGGATGACCATAAAATAGGATTAGGACCCACAAAAACACAATAAATACTCAGTAGTTGATTTTCTGTCTAGCTGATCACCTGCCCAATCTGCGTCGGAGTAGGCATGTAATATTTGTGGCCCAAAAGAGTAGTTTAGACCAAAATCTGCAGTTCCTCTAAGGTATCTTAATATTCTTTTCACAACTTTATAATGAAACTCCCATGGTTCATGCATAAATTGACATACCCAATTGACTGCATATGCGAGATCATGACGTGTAATGTTGATGTACTATAGAGCACCGACTATACTTTTGTACAGTTGAGGATTGGTGAAAAGCAGATCTACACCGATATTGGAAGCAAGCATTGTGAGGTAATTGGAGTTAGTGTTGGCTTATAGGATAGCATTACCCACTTTCTGAAGAATGGTAGTGACATATTTCTTCTGTGATAGTATTACACCAGAAGAACGATACTAAAAGTCTATGCCCAGAAAGTGCTTTACACGTCCTAGATTATATATAATGAACTGACTATGAAGAGCATAAATCAATGTGGTAATATACGTAGAATTATTGCCGATAATAAGGATATTGTCTACATAGACTATACGAATGGTAATATTACTTGATGAGTGCTGAACAAACATTGAGTTACTAGTATGGCACATTTTGAACCCTTGTGTGATTTAAAGTGTTGAAAATTTGCCACACTAGGCCATAGATGACATCTTTTAAGTAACAAATATTATTTGGAGATGATTCTTGTCAACAAAGCCAGGAGGCTGGGCCATTAATATAGTCTCAAAAATATGCCCATGCAAGAAGACATTTTTACATGTAATTGATGTATATTCCACCCAAAATGTAAAGCTATAGACAAGATTAAATGAACTATTGTCATGCGAACAACTGGACTGAACGTATCATGGAAATCAACATCTAGTTGTTGATTATATCCATCGGCCACAAGATGTGCTTTATACAATACAATGTTTCCCTGAGCATCTCTTTTAATTTTATACACCTACTTGCAACGAAGGATGCATTGAGTAGAATCTGAGGGGATAAGAACCCATGTACCTTGATGTATTAAAGCTGAAAACTTGCATAGCTTTCTACCAATGAGAAGACAAAACAACTTCTTTATAGTTAATGGGTTCAAATTCTACTATAGGAGAAGCTTGAAGGAAAAAAAATTATTTTTGGGTTTAGTGATACTACATTTTGAGCGTGTAAGCATCGAGTGAATGTTTATTGATGTAGGTTTAGACAAGTTAGATGGTTGGTCAGAGGAAATACTTGTGGGTATCTCAGAATTGGAATTTGGGTTAGAAAGAAATAAGTCGTTCGGATAAGGAAGATGATGAACATGGAGTTTCAGGTGAGAGAGATGAATGAATATTGTTTTGATTGAACGGTTTGTTATCAGTTAGGTCATTCATTCAATGGCTGAGATGTAAAAGAGTTAGTTGTGGAAGTAGGCACATGCATATTTGGGGGGTTAATATGATTTGAATCCAATGGACCTGGTGATGGATTCTCATCTAAAGGTTGGGAAAAGTTATTTAAACTTTGATTTGAGAGCACGTGAGCGATTGGATGGTTGATGGATCGAATTGAATTAGACGACCATGATTTAAGAAGTGAAGAAGTAGTTGAATATAACAGTAATTGTGGCTTGACCGTTGTTTTAAATGGGTTCGACCCGTAACCTGTGATATCAAGTTAAGCACTTGGATTCAATCCGAGTAAAGGAGGTGAGGGAGTTGCAGGTACTTGAGAAGTTTTCAAAGAACAAGGAAAATCATCTTCTCTAAAGAGGACATGACGGCTATTGAAAACTTTCCCAGTAGTCGGATCATAGCAATGGTAGCCTTTTGCAATTGACACATGCCCAACAAAAATGCATTGTTTGGACCGAGCTTGAATTTTGTTGTGAACATAAAACCGTAGCCATGGATAGCAGGCGTAACCAAATGTTCTGAAGAAGTTGTAATTAGGGGTGGCAATGTTTGACACGACACGCGAACCCGACACGGAATTAGTAGGTTAGGGTTTGATGTAATCGGGTTCATGTCATAAGCGGGTCAACCCATTTAGACACGATTAATAAACGAGTTATTTTGGGTTGACCCGCTTAACCCGCAACTAACCCGAATTGACCCGATTAATTATTCGGGTTGTATTGATCCGACACATTATGACCCGACTTGTTTAACCCATATACTAAATTACTTTTTTATCCACCATAAAATTGAATTTTAAGT
>JAOXJP010006366.1:0-18061 GCA_025762735.1 Platanus orientalis | reverse complement strand
TATCTGATAAACCCTTACAAAGTTCTTTACTTAAGGGTAGGTCTGTGCAACAAAGTCTCAGATATCTTTAGTTGTTTGAAGAAACAAAAAACCATGGCTGATCTGTGGTTTCATCGAGTTAAGTAGCCAAGACATATTAGTCAGATTCTCAGACACCCATTTTTCATAAGCTTGAGTATCTGAAGCATCTAGTTTAAGAACACGACTATTTATTTTACCAAGTTTTCCCCTTCCACCAATATACATCTTCGCTGATTGGGAGCATTCCAAATAATTTGTTTCATCAAACTTGAAAACGGTGATCAACTCATCGGGATTGTCACCTTGGATACCCATAGGTGACATGACACTAATAGAACTCGGACCACCCTGGACATCATCCTTATTTGCAAACTCCGTTGATAATTCCAATATTCTTCACATCACAAGATAGCCCCTCACACACAATCAACTTGTCTCACAATTTGATCTTCCGATCTTAACAAGTGACCCAAACATCCATGAGAAGTACCCAAACAACACTTGAAAGCATCTGTAATCCACCACTCACATTACTAGACCTTCAGATTTAAAGGCACAAAAAACGAGTCGAGCAAAAATTCGTCCTAGACATCATGCTCTCTCCTGGCCAAAAACCACAAAAAACCCTTCAAACGTCAACCAAACTTCGTGAGGCCTATTCTAAGAGGTTCCCAACTCAAAAACGACCTATCCTTTTGAGGGGATCAACCGAAGGTTTCAAAAACGAGCCCAACATGACAAAAAAGTCATCCTTAACACACCTAGCTGAAAAAACACTATAACTCTCTTAAACCAAAATGAAACAAGATAGGGCTTCTTTTTGTAGATTCTCTCATAAAAAAATGACCACTCCTTTGGAAGGATCGATCTAAAAGACTTCTAATCGTTGTAAATCTACGATTTTCCAAAAAACGGAGCTTTTCGAGGTCTATTAACAAAAACTTTAGAATAAAATCAACCATGCATAAAAAAAATTCAAAAAAATACCAAGGGGACAAGATCTTTTTTTCTTTTTTGATTGGTAAGGAAAAATTTCATTAAAGAAAACATAAAAGAGGACAGTACAAGAAGTACAAGCCCAACAAAAATAAACTAAAAAACAAGGGAATCCCACTTGAACATCCAATCTAAAAAGTTTAGGTTTGAGAATAAGGGAAGGTGGGATGTCCATCGAAAAAGAAGACCAAGAATCCACTCCTTGAGCTTGGGCAGGGACATCACTTTTCCATCAAACACTCGAGCATTACGCTTCGTCCAAAGGCACCAACACAACACATGAGGTGTACTCATCCAAAGTAACCTCCCCCTAAGCGAGAGGGGCCCTTTCGGACCATTAAACCAACCTGAAGCATGGGCATAGATTCAGGGAAGACCCAATAAACCCAAAAACGCTTTAGAAATTTTGCCCATATATAGGAAATGGTGGGACAGTGTAAGAACAAATGGTTCATTGACTCCTCGTTTCCGCACATATAGCAACGATTCGCAAGTTGAAAACCTTTTTTTTGGAGATTATCCATAGTGAGGGTTTTATTCAAGTGAATAAGCCAAAGGAAAAAAAAACAACCTTTTATCGGCATCTTGCTCCACGCACTGATAGGTGGGCCCTCCGTATTGCCTCTTGGCCTAATGAGGTTGTACATGGATTGAACTGAGAAACCCTCCTTTGCTTTAGGCGACCATATCCTATAGTGTTCTTCGTTTCCTACCTTGAAACGCACCTAGGATTTAAATTTCTTAGCTTCTTTAAATATATCCCTCCATGGGCCTGATCCAAAAGCTCCGATCGGTTTCATTGTGAGCCATCCCTTACTATGATCTTTGAACTTAGCTGTGATCACTCTCCTCCATATCCCTTCTGGCTCTTCTCCATATCTCCAAAGCCATTTTGATAAGAGAGCCCGGTTCATCTCCTTGAGCGCACATAGACCGAACCCACCCTCTTCCGTTGGGAGGCAGATTTGGTGTCTGTTCACTAGGTGGAAGCTGTGATCTTAACTCTCCGAGTGCTATAGAAAGTTTCCTCTAATTTTTTCCAAATGATTTAGGAATGAAGAGGGCACTCGAAAAAGAGACATGAAGTAAACTGGGAGATTTGAAATGGCTGCTTTCATTAGAGTTAGCTTCCCTCCTTTGGAGAGATAATGCCCTTTCCAAGTGGCAAGTCTCAGCTCAAATCTTTCAATCACCGAATCCCACAAGTGCTTTGACTTCAATCTACCCCCAAGGGGGAGTCTTAGGTACGTCCCTGGGCAAGGAGAAATTGTGCATCCCATTAAGTCTGTCAGCCTGACCAAGTTGGGGACCTCCCCCACAATCATCATCGTACTTTTTGGAAGATTGATTTTCAGCCCAAAAACTACCTCAAACATCAACAAAATGGCCCTCAAGTTCCGAATATCCTCCTCTGAATTTGGAAGAAAAACAAGAGAATCATCCGCTAATTGGAGAAGGAGGATGGATGGATCTTCGTTCCCCGCCTTGCATCCTCTAAGACAGCCCATTTCCTCAGCCCTCAACATCAGCCTGCTAAAAGTTTCTGTAACTACATTGAACAAAAAGGGAAAAAGAGGATCCCCTTGCTGCAACCCCCTCTGCCCTTTCGAGAAACTAATCGAAGTCCCATTCATCAAGACTGAATAGGATGTTGAAGATATGTAAGTTCTAAGCCAAAAACACCACTTTGGTCCAAAATCTATTCACCTAAGGGACCAATAAATCTTTCAAAACTAAACTTTCATTCAGGTCGGTGGTACAACTCTGCTAACTTCAGTGTTCAGACATTCTCACGTTAACTCTGCGCAATGATGTCTGATCATGCCCCGATCACTTCATGCTTTGAAGAAGAGAGGAGAGAGAAAAATACGATTGGGTCAATCGTATGAGTCTAACGGTGTCATACGTTGGTATTTATATTAAAATGCATTCTATTCATAATACATATGGTATCTAATGGTCTCATACATTGGTATTTATATTAAAATGTATTCTATACACAATACATATGGTAGACCAAAGGTATACGGGTTTATAGTACCATTATTATATATAAGCCCCTGGATACAGTACTTCAATAGTGTGGGCTGCACCATGGCACATGACCCACTTGAGCTTCTATGTCCGCATCGAACTCCCCTGGTTCAAAAAAAGTGGTCATCGAGTTTTGTAGTGGGAAATAATCAACAACATTGGGAAACTCAAATTGAATAACCATGAACTGTATCCTTCATAGGACATGTGCTGATGTAGACCTTTCTTCTCATAAGCAGTTGATAGTGGAAAGATCTCGTAATAAACCTCCTCAAGCACCTCATTTGGAATCATCTTGGGTGCATAAAACTGTAGGGGAACCACAAGTGGCTGTGAGTCTACGCATGTCTGAACTTGGTCTTCAATTTCAGGCTGGTCAGGAACTAAGACAACAACATCACATGTATCTGTAACCACCACTAGCTCATCAGTCATACCCAAAGTATCTCCGCTGACCATTCCAACATCCCCTATGGAAAATCCCTCATTCTTCACTCTATCTATAGGCTTGTCTTCCTCATCAGACTTCTCTGACTTGAGTACAGGCTGACTTGGATGTTCCAAAGCATTGAACTAGTCAAACTAGGTCCATGGAGACTGTTTGAGACCATATATTTCTTTCTTGAGCTTACACACCTTATTTGACTTCCCTTGAGCAACAAATTCAGGTGGTTTCTCTATACACACCTCTTCTTCAAGCTCATCATAAAGGAAAGGATTCTTTACATCAAGTTGGAACAGCTGATAACTTCCTTTCTAGATGGCAAAGTTGTTGACTCCCTGGTACCTCTAGATTTTAAAGCATTCATTTATTTTTTTCATAGCTCTTTACCACCTAGTACGAGAAATAGCCCCTTGATAAGATTAAGGAATGGGGTTAACAGATAGGGACAAGGTAAAGTAGTGATAAGAGCAAGACAAATGACTTAATGAAACAAAATTAGCCATTGACTGCTGAGTGCATGAATGTTTAATTAATGGAATACAATGGGAAGTCGGGTATGCTCAAGAAGGAGAAGAACTCGAATGGAATATGGAAGCAGGATCTCTTTTTGAAGAAGACTATTGAATAGAGACTTGCTCAATTGGTACAACTGCATCGGACATGTTCTTTCACCTCATATGTGGTAAAAAGAGATTTTTTTTGATACTGAACTTTCTGACTGGATCACATTAGCATTAGCAATCACATGAATAGAAAGAGTGAAACTAGACCCAGGGGAGGAAGACATTAAATCAACATCTCCCACTAGATTTTTTTTATGAACCCTCACTAGAAAAAAAGACAAAGTACCTCTTAAAATCACTAATGAGGATGAAAACACCTATAAGAGATTGTTTAATCCTGTGGGTTATGGGCCCACATTGAAGATTAACGAGATTTCGTTGAAAATTCACACCACACCTGTGTTAGAGTCCATCAAATAAATCAGCAAAGCCTAAGATAATTCTCAGACCAAAATCTTTGGCTTGACCTAGAAGTCTTATGTCCTCCGAGTCGCACGGCGTTTTAACCGAAAGAACTGGTCCAGAAAACCTGTTTGGTTGATTGATATGAATACCCTAGTTAGGGTTTGTGGACTGCAGTTAAATATTTGTGGCATCAAATGACCCCATTAGTTTTACGAGAAAAATCAACACAGCAGATTAGTTGAAAATAAAGCATCAATCAAATCAGTACTTGGCTTGCTTCGGAGTTGCTGTAGAAAAACACAGCAATAGAAATCCCTTGCAGATGCACAACACAGCAACTCCTCATGTATGGAAGGATGAAGTGAATGACAAAAAACAAAGAGAGATTAACAACTCAGCTAAGTGGACTGAATTTAGAATATTCTATTTCTAAATAAACTCTATAAGAAAGTTTTCATAGAGTAAATTAGTAATTTCTCCAATAGGAATAGTCTCTGAGAAAATTTAGAAACCTTTCAAGTTTGATTTTTCTCCATGGAGAAGTTGGAAACTTTCTCAAGTAGACATTTTGTCGACATGCACTAGGGAGAAATAAGGAATATCCTTCTACATAGCTGCCGCCAGCTTGTATTCCCCCTTACCAAAAAATTATTTAACCCTTCAGAAAGCAAATTACATCTTTGGGACTGAAAATAAAAATGTTAAAAACATCCCAGAAATTGAAATAAAGATATTTTAAAACACTTTAAACTGAAAAAACAAAAGGATTAAAGTTTCCATGCACCGCTACTCGATCATCCTTGTTTCTTCCATTGCTTTCTCTTAGAAGAAGCAATACAATTGCTTCCTGGGCTTGATGATGCTCCTGCAGCAGTGATTGAATGTGTAGAACAAGTGAATATCAAACTTGTTGATTAGTACTAAGTTCTCCTGGTATAATTTTTGGGTAGGTTTCAGGTTTATGGAAGACCAAATAAATTAGTGAGAGATATTTTTGGGGTATACACAGCCTTTGATAGCTTTCAAATAGACAACAAAGGGATAATTTTTATTTTTATCTTTGGGGTTCACATTTAGTTGTAAAACGAAATCATTAAATTGGAAACTCATGCTTTCTTTTAAAAATGATTCTATTTACAACACTTGGTATATTTTTATGATACTATGTCAAGTGAATATGCATATGGTATCTTTTTTGCATGTATGGGTTTTGCCACATACCATAGCAGATTATTGATTTATTTGTTTTTGATGAATCAGATCCAATGCATGGAGGAAAGTGCAGATTCATTGAGGGAGAGAAGTATGAAGTTTTATAAAGGATGTCGGAAATATACGTATGTCTACATTGGCACCCCTCTTTATGCATTGTGCTTTCTCCATGATTTAGTTTCTTTGAGTACTTTATCTTGGATAGAGTAATGTGTTTTTTCTTCTTAATGGATAGAGAATATGTGTTTTGTCATGCAATTGAGCTAAGGTACCTATTTTTATTTTATTTTTTAATCTTGAGTTTCAGTCTTGGTCATGTTAAAATCTTTAAACATTGATTTCGATTTAATTAAGTACTTGAGTTTCAGTCCTGTCATGTTAGAATCTTTAAACATTAATTTTCATTTAATTTAGTATCACAGGTAAAAATTTTAGCTGATATTAAGTTGAACTTTAGGAGTTCTATTTGTTAATTCAAAACTCTGTTCTGGACCTGGGAAAAAAGAAATATTGACTCATAACCTTCAAAGCCCATTTGTCTTTGCTTTCAGCAATGATTCTCATATTTGAGGACATGTGCAATTAAAAGTTTGGGAAGGAAAAATCAGAAATAGATAATATAGACTCCTTTATTTAAACCTACTCACCTAAATTGTATATAGTTCGTCCTCAGTGATGTAATTCTCATGCATTCCTTTTTGGCAATAATATTACCTTTTACTTTACTGATAAAAATAACATAGTGTTGGACCTTTTTTTTTTTGGATGAGTGTATGAATGTTAAAGTCTCATGAAATTGTTTTTATTATGGGGATGCACTATTCATACTTACATGTTATGGCTAAATGAATTCATCTCCTTTTCATTGGTAATACAATTTATTTCTTCTTCAATTTTCTTTTGCTCATTCACGCAAAGTATTGTCCGAAATAGAAGGGGATAAAAAGAGGAAGACACCAGAGAAGGGAAATTGAAAGGGAAAATCATACTGACAACTCCTTGTTTCCATGCAATTCAGCACTGAGTCACTGACAGTGACAATTCCTTCTTTATCCAAAACATCTGCCTTGTTATTAGCTACCTTAAGTCAATAACTAGTGAGATGTGCTTGTCAAATAATGGGTGGGAGTAGTAATGATTTGTTGATTTGTGTCAATATGACTATATATGGATGTTAAAATATTACTAGATTAGCAATGATGATTTTATTGAATGAAATTATTTGCTTGCTATAGACCTTCTAGTTGTGGAGGATTTCATGTGCATATTTTTATTTAATTCACAGAGAAGGTCTTGGAGAGGGATATGATGGGGACATAGCTTTTGCAAGTGCCCTTGAAACATTTGGAGGAGGGCATAATGATCCTATTAGTGTTGCTTTTGGAGGTATCCTTATGCTTATAATTTCTTTTTATATTTTATGATATAGCCAGCATAATGATAAGCTCATGTGTATTCATTTGTTGGAGTTTTCTTCATAGGAGGGTGTCAACTGCAATGATTTTGTCTATATTTCTATTTGGTTGATTCTATTATTAAGGTCAAAAGTATATATGGATCTTTTTAATAACTTGGTATCCTAATTGAGTGAAACCCTGGTCATGCTTGTAGGACTGTTGACTTAAATTCATGGGTGGACCAGTGACTAAATGGAATAGGTGTCTTTAAAGTTTAAACAATTCCAAACTTCCGCATTTATTATTTATTGTCTATATTTGGACATTTATGTTACATACATTTATTTGATGAACTTATTATGTGTGTGTTACTTCAATGAATGTATATATATTCTATAAATTTGGGGTAAATGGCTTTTGTTGGAAAGTTGTGTCCTTTGGGAACACCTCATGAGAACTGGTGGTCATTTATATATTGTTTTATAGATAAGAATTGATTCTCAAGTTATTGGTATGGACTTGAAGTGCTCATGACTGAGGATGAATCGGGACAGCTTGCGTACAGTCATTGTACGTGAGATGAATGCTATTTGCAATGTGATGTATCCTTAGTCACGGAGTGTTACTTCACATCATCACACTTGTTTGCTTTGGTTGTACGCTAAGTTGGATTGCTAGTAAATAAATGCTTTTGGAAATTCTTCACACACTTGAAACGTTATGTATACTTGCTATGTTCTTTTTAAGTGACTGTATTTAGTTGAGGATGTTGACAATCATTCAGATGGATGGATTTGGTGCCTTGATTGATAAAAAAATGATGCTCCATGAGCTATATATTGAATTATTGATCAGTTGGGCATTGAAAAGGTTCATCAGGGTGATTGTGTAGTTATAGGAATTTATCAATTGTTTCTTGTATCGTTTAACAATTTCTCTTGCAAAGGATAAAACCTCGGGGAGTAATGAATGGAAAATTTTTAAATGCTTTCATTTATATTACAAAAGTTCATTTAGTGTTGAAAAGGTCTTTCCACATAAATGACTCATTATTTGCAAGAGGTGTCAATTAGATGGTGAATGGTTCAGACCTTTGAGTTTGGGGTGAGAAATCTTGATTCTTAGGGATTTGATGAGGATTCTAAGTATAAAGTGGTTCTTGTGTCAAAGGACAAGTTATAGCCTGATGGAGATCTTTAAGTGGTTTTGCTTAATTTCTTAAGCTGTGGCAATTTTGTTATTATGGGATTTTTTCTTAAAAAAATGATAAAAATACCCTCAGGGTGTCTAGACCCCCTATAGGGGGGGGGGGTGTTCTAATGATTAGAGTTTACTTGAGGTGCTCTGAGTCTATAATACCCATTAAATCCCACCCTAAATCTGAAGGTTAAAAAATTAGCTTCAGTGCGAAATCCAGATTTTTTCTTGGTCTTTCTGAAGACTTTTAGCTAAATGATTTGGGTTGTGCATCCATTTGATAAATTTAGGTGTCTGGATCCAAAAGAAAATCATAGAATCTCAAGCAATCATCCTTTCAAAATTTCTGTGTAGAGAAATTATTATTATTATTTTATTTAAGAGAAAATACTTATTTAATATTTTTTTGATGCAAAATCACCGTGAATGATCCTAGAATTCATGTTAGATTTGAGTCAAAAGATTTTGGATGTATCTTTGAATAAGAGAACCATGAAAAAATTGGCTGATTGATGCTGAAACTGTTGTCTTTTGAATTTGGATAGATTTCGTATGGTTGGTTATATGGCATCAGAATTGCATGGCTGCATGCATGTGTGTATTTGTTAATTATTGTTTCTGAAAATCTTAGATAATACTGCTGTTTCTTTGATTGGAAAGATATACTTTATCATATGAAGTTGACTTCGAGATTAGTTATGAACTAATTTGCTTTAATGTTGGTAAATTTTATGTTTCCTTAGGTCCTGTTATGACTAAATTTACAATTGCATTGAGAGAAATTGGGACATATAAGGAAGTTCTTCGATCCCAGGTAAAACTCCTGTTTTGGATACCATAAGGATCAACTTTAATGTGGTAGAAAATAAGGCATTGCTTTTAATAGTGCAGTCATATTTATTAACTGAACCTACCAAAGTTATTATTTGAATGATAACTTAGGCAATCCTGATGCTCCTTTCCATTCATATTACTATGATTAAGTTTTCTCATTTCCCTCTTGAAATTGATCTCTTTTGCTATGGTTGTCAAGGAATATTAATTTAAGCAGGAGCAATTTTTCACATTCTTGCCTACAGCCTGCTAACTTTTATTATAACCAAATAGACACATGCTAGTCATGAACAGAAGAAAATTTTGTTATGTTGCTACCACAAACAACCACAAGATCTCAATCATCTTAAATTCGAATAAATTTAAACAAGAGCCCTAGAGTGGTGAGCATTGCTAATGAAAAAGATGATTTTGCCTCTCAATGAGATGGGTGTGGGTGCGGACTGTTAGCGTATGCAAAATAATATGTAGAGTGATATTTTGGTATTGGGTTTTGTATACCATTGTACAAATACCGTATACGTAACACACACACACACACAAATATATATAGTAAAAATTTCATTAAAGAGAGAAAAGGATGAGAGATCCCCAAAGACTACAAACAA
This sequence comes from Platanus orientalis, assembly GCA_025762735.1. NCBI lineage: Eukaryota > Viridiplantae > Streptophyta > Magnoliopsida > Proteales > Platanaceae > Platanus > Platanus orientalis. Next base: position 8,349 of record JAOXJP010006366.1, on the reverse strand, counting down.
GCAAACAACAAAGGAAGATTAGATACAAAGAAAAAAGCAAACCCCAATCCCTTAAAGTGGTCATCCATAAGGAAACAATTTAAGCCTGAAAAACAAGTCAACTCCATTGCCCTGTGAAACACATTAAAGGCTGGCTCCTTGCAATCTTGAAACACCTTGTTATTTCGCTTGAGCCAAACGAGCCAACACAAAGCTGGACATACTAAATTCCATAAGGTGCATCCTTTCTTGGAAGTCTTCCAAATTTTCTACGAGGCAAGCAACATATCAACCCTATTTGGAGCCACCCAAGATAACCCAATCTCTTTTAGAAATCTCTCCCAAACCTCCATAACAAAGGGACAATGGATAGAAATATGATCAATGCTCTCGGCCTCTTTCATGCAAAGGGAGCACACATTCAGGATCATCAAACCTCGTTTCTGAAGTAGATCAATAGTGGGGAGACGCCCTCTGACCATAGTCCAAACAAAGAAAGCTACCTTAGATGGAAGATGGAGCTTCCAAATATTTTCCCAAATACGGTCAGTCGGTCAGGCATTGGCTCACTCGTTCACCTAGCCTCTCTAGCTGATTTGACAGAAAAAATCCCTTTCTTTGCAAGAGTCCAACACAGATGGTCTTCCAAATCCGACCTTCAATGAATAGGATCCACTCTACCTAGTAGATTAGCCAAATCCTTAACCTCCCAATCATTAAGCCCTCTACATAAATCCACATTCCAGTAATCCATAGCCATAATCCCCTCCATTTGGAACCCAGTAATCCATAGCCATAACCTCCTTATTTCTTACCAAGCGAAATAAGTTCGGATGCTATAACATAAGAGGCCTAGACGAACACCAACGGTCCTTCCAAAATCTTGTTTTAGAACCAAAGCCGACCTCAATCATGATCCCTTTTTTAAAGTCATCCAAAGAGTTTAAAATTGTTTTCCAACAGCTACATCCGTATGGATGTGAGGACTTTTTAGTTTCCTAGTCATTTACAACCTCGTATTTCTCAGCCACCACTTGACGCCAAAGACTATCCTTTTCCCGATTGAATCTCCAAAGCCATTTAGCGAACAATGCTTTATTCATGTCAAGAACCCTTGTAATCCCAAGACCTTCATTTTATTCGGCTTACGCACATCCTCCTAGGCCACTAGATGCATACCTTCACCTTGATTCCCTTTACCCCATAGGAAGTCCCTCTGACATTGTTCAATCTTCTTCTCAATCGTAGTTGGAATCAATAAATGAGATAGATAATAGGTATGAAGGCTTGCCAAAACAGATTTGATTAACTCCAGTTTCTCGCCTTTTGATAGCAGGCTACCTTTCCATCTTGCTAATCTTCTTTGGATTCGAGAACCACTGGGTTCCAAGGTGCCGTACTTTTAAAAGAAGCATCCAAAGGCAAACCAAGACAAGTGGTTGGAAGAAAGCCCACAAAACATGCCAAACAATCAGCTAATCGATCAATTTGCTTCACATTGCTCAGCCCATACATCCTGCTTTTGTGAAGGCTTACTTTCAAACTAGAGACAACTTCAAAACATTTAATCACATATCTTAGGTATTTGACCTGATCCTCAGAGGCCTTACACATGATGAGGGTATCATTTGCAAATTGCAAGTGGGAAACCATTAGCCCATTCTCTTTAACTCTAAATCCTTCTAGGAGGCCACCTAAGAAAGCTCTTGTAAGGAGGGCGCCAAAAGCCTTTGCAACAATTAGAAAAAAAAAGGGGGAAAGTGGATCTCTCTACCTTAATCACCTGGAACCATGAAAGAATTCCACAAAAGTCCCATTCAACAAAACTGAGTAAGAAGCTATCCCATAACACTTTTTCATCCAACGCTTCCATTTATTACCAAAACCTAGCATTCTAAGCATATAATCAAGAAATTTACAATTTACTCTGTCATATGTTATATATATATATTAGATGTGCTGAGAGCGAATAATACTCTCACACGATTTCCCTAAATTCTTTCTTCCCTTCTCTTCATCTTTTCTCCTTTCTTTTTTCTTCACTCTTAAGCACTAAATCAGAAGTACATATTAATCAACTTGGTATTAGAGCTAACAGGATTCAATTGCCGCAAGAACTACATTTAAGACAGTCGAAAACCTAAGACTGACGTTAACAAGCCATACACTGACATTAGCAACCTATACGATTGGGTACTATGTCAGAAATCCAATCTTTTATCATTTGACAGAGGATGATTTGCTGGTATTTATGAACATTTTGCATAATTTTTGGGAGATTAGGAAGTATGTCTTTGGGAATTTTTTTCGAAAAAATTAGAAAATCTTAGATTTCTGAAAACTAATTGATCTGATCATTTTGAGATTTTTTTTGGAGGTTGATGTGTAGTGTTTGCCTGTTTGGTGCGATTCTAAGTTATGGACCTACAAAAATTGTTTTGGTGTAATTCCAATTAGTATGGAAGTGTTGGTGAGGGTTTTTTCTACCCTAATATTACTGTCTGACGCATACTTCTCTAATGATTTGTTATTTTATTTTATTTTATTTTTGAGTTCTAAATTAATATCTCATGTGTATGAGACATGGTTATTATCTGATGTGGCAAGGATGCTCCGTTTTGTTCTTTGGAACTGTTATGTGCTGTAGTTGGTGTTTAAGAGGCTGGTTTGTGATCCTTAGGGATGTGTAACCCTATGTGGTTCGATTTTCATTCATATCCCACAAAAGATTGTGTTTCTATTGATCTGTGCAGACCAAAGGTTGTGTAGCCCTTTGTAGTGCTGTGTGTAGTGATCGTGTGTTACAGTACAATGAGTAGGCTTGCTAATTGTGACGTCTACTGCAACTATTTGTTATAGTACCAGTCAATATGTCTAAACTAAGTTAAACTTCTCTTGCTTTCGAGATTGTAGAAAATGGTGTGAGTAGCAACCTATGGACCTGTATCCTCCTCTAACAGAGAGGAATTTTGGGCGGGGTTGAAAGGCTTGAAGGAAGGTGGCTAGGCCCTTGGGTGGTAGGTGGAGATTTTAATGTAATCCGGTTTGTTAATGAGAAGAGCTCTGGTGGTAGGATTACTTGCAAAATGAGAAACTTCGTGGACTTTGTGAGATTTGGAAACCTGAGAGATAGCCCCCTTTGCAATGCCAAATATACATGGGAAAATGGACAGGAGTTGTTGGTTTTGAGTAGGCTTGACATATTTTTGGTGTCTGGGACATGTGAGGATTTTTATCCGCATTTTTTTCAAGAAGCTCTTTCAAGAGTTACATCAGACCATTGGCTAATCCTTCTTCAAACATCAGATTATAGTTTTGGGCCCAAGCCTTTCCGGTGTGAGAATATGTGGGTGATTCATCCTTCTTTTAAAGGGTTGTTCCATAGATGGTGGAATGAATGTAGGGTGGGCGGATGAGCTGGGTATCGTTTTATGCAAAAGTTGGGATATATTAAAGTAAAGTTAAGGGAGTGGAATAAATCTACATTTGGATGCCTAAAAAATAATAGAGATAAATTAACACGAGTTACAATACATTGACAAGTTGTTGGAAGACGAAAAGGGTATTATGGGGAGCTAAGAAATTAAAGGATAAAAGTAATGGCAAAGTTGGATAGGGTGTTGAAAGAAAAGGAAATTTATTGGCATCGAAGGTTTAGAAACAAGTGGTTAAAGGAAGGCGACAGAAACACAAGTTTTTTCCATAAGGTGGCGAATGGTAGAAAAAGAAAGAACATGATAATTCACCTAACGGTGGATGGTGATGAAGTCTCCTCTTTTGAGGAAATTGTTAACCGAGCTATTGGGTTTTATGCCAACTTGTATAGGTAGGACGATTATGAGAGACCAGTGATTGAAGATTGGTTTGCTTTCTCTATCCCTAGTGATCGGGTTTTGGAGTTAGAAATGCCATTTAGTGAGGAGGAAGTCCATAACACTGTTATGGGATGGATGAGGTGAAAGCTCTTGGTCTGGATGGATTCTGTATGGTGTTTTTTCCAAGAGTGTTGGGATACAATCAAGGAGGAGTTGATAAAGGTTTTTGAAGAATTCTATGATAGAGGTGCTTTGAATAAGGCTATGAGGTCAACTTTCATCCTTCTTGTCCCTAAGAAGGAAGATGCCGTGGAATTGGGAGAGTTACACCCTATTAATTTGGTTATGAGCCTTTATAAGATTATTTCCAAAGTGCCATCATGGCGGTTAAAAGGGGTCATGGAATGTGTGGTTTCTTCTGTTAGAGTGCCTTCATTTAAGGGAGACAAATTTTGGACAGTATCATGATTGCAAATGAATGTATTGATGCTCGTCAGAGGGATATGGAGCTTGGTGTTGTGTGCAAGCTAGATTTCTCCATATGATGGGCTAAACTGGGGTTTCCTTTTTTGGGTTCTTAGGAAAAAAGGGCTTTGAGGATAGGTGGATTTCTTGAATATCAAGATGCATTCTTGATCATTTCTTCTCCATGTTGGTGAATGGCACGTCCAAAGGATTATTCAAATCATTGAGGGTTCTACAGTAAGGGGACCCTCTATCTCCATTCCTTTTCACTTTGGTGGTAGATGGTTTAAGTGCTATTCTCAAGAGGGCGGAGCAGGTAGGTCTGGTGAAGGGTTTTGAAATTGGCGAGGAGAGAATCATGGTGTCCCATTTATAGTTTGCTGGCAATATTATCTTATTCCTTCAGGTAGATCATGAGAACATTAGGAACATGGAGTTTTGTCTGAAAATATTCGAAGCTATCTCTGGTTTAAAGGTGAATATGGCCAAATATTGTTTGTCAGGTATTTGTGTAGATGAGAATACTCTTGGAAGTTTCGCCAGTTTGATTGGGTGCAGGATGAGTAGTTGGCCTCTAAAATACTTGGGGATGCCTCTTGGTGGCAACCCGAGATCCATTTCTTTTTGGGATCCAGTGGTGGAAAGGGTTTCTAAGAAGTTAGCGACTAGGAAAAGAACATACATATCCCTTAGAGGGAGGATCACCCTGATAAAAGTTACCCTATATAATATTCTTGTCTATTATATGTCCATGTATCATATGTCCCAACAGGTGGTTGCATCCGTTGAAAGGCTTTAGAGTGATTTTCTGTGGGAAGGGTGTAGTCATAATAAGGATCATTTAGTGAGATGGGAAGTGGTGGTTAAGCCTAAGGAGAAAGGTCTTCTGGGTTTGGGAAGAATAAATGAGAGGAATCTATCTTTGCTGGGGAAATGGCTGTGGAGGTTTTCCACTGAACAAGGTTGTCTATTGCATTCCATCATTATGAGTAGATACGGGGTTGATGCGAATGGGTGGGATTGCAATCAACACTTTCCTCACTCTCAATCGTTGTGCTAGAAACATATAAACTTAGTGAGTCCTCTATTCTTTCCCCATACTCGCTTCCTTGTTGGTAATGGGTCTAAAATTCGTTTATAAAAAGACCTTTGGCGGAAAAACTCTACTCTTGAGAATGCCCATCCACGGGTTTTTTGTATTGCCTTGCATAAGGATGCCAAGGTGTTCAAAATTTTCTCATAAGGCTCTCAAGGTATTCTTTGGAACCTATTATTTTCTAGGGACCCGTTTGAACGGGAGGTTGAGTTGATAGGTAAATTCATGGATGATCTTAATCTTGTTTATCTCTCAAACTCTAGTGAGGATTCTCGAATTTGGTCCCCAACTTCTGATGGCCGGTTCTCCTCCTCCCTTTTTTTTTTGTTCGTATTGGTGCCACCTCATTACAATCTCCCTTCCTGGTTCGCCATGTTTGGAAGTTTGCAGCCCCTCTGCAGGTGAAGGTCTTTTTGTGGATTGCTCCCTTAGATATCCAAAATACCTTGAACATTCTCCAAAGGTGGTGACCATTTATGGCTTTGTCTCCTTTGATATGTCAGTTATGTGGAAAGAGTAGAGAATCTGGGAGCCATATCATTTTTCATTGTGATTTTGCTTCGCAGGTGTGGAATTATTTTAAACAAGGGCTCTTTGTTCACTTTTCTATGCCAGAATCTGTGGGGGACCTTGTGCATCAATGGGGGATGGGGATAGGTGGGGTGAGAAGGAGGATCTTCACTCAAGCCCTCATTTAGGGTGTGGTGTGCGAGATATGGAAAGAAAGAAATAGAAGAGTTTTTAAGGATAAAAAAAAAGAAATGTGAGGCTGGTTATTGACTCAATCTTATGTGAGATCAGTTCTTGGATGTTAGTGAAGACGGAATTCTCCGTTTTTTCTTTGAGTGTCATGATGAGGAATTGGGTGACTTACATTTCCATTCCTATTCATAGGGAGTTTGTTGATGCTGGGGATCAAGCCCTTCCGGTTGTTGAAAATGTGAAGATTAATTTTGATGGGGCTTCCTTTGGTAATCCTGGTTTGATAGGTTATGGGTGTGTTATGATGGATTTCCAAGGAGTTATCATTATTGCCAAAGGGGGTCCGATTGGTGTTGGTGATTCTGCAGGCTAGAAGGATTGCACCATTGAGGAGGATTATAAGCTGGGGGAAAGGTGATAAATGTGGCTCATGGAGGCTATCTCACTTCATTTAGGAGATTAGAGTTATGGGGGTGGATGTCCAGGCGCATTTGCGTCATGTTCCTCACTCCCAAAATTCAGTCACGGATCGTCTTGCCAAATGGAGTTCTTGGGAACAATCGTTTTTTGTGGGCGATCATATTCCAGAATGAGATAATTATTGGCTTTTTGGTTGGCTGTAGTTTTAAGTTGTATTGTTTTCCTGTTGTTGTACTGATTGTATTGTTATTTTCTTTTTTAATATATTTTCCGTTATTCTTTAAAAAAATAAAATGATTCTCTAAATACTCAGATCAAGATCACTATCGTAAATTTTATGGTACAAATTACTTGGCTTGGTCTTAGTCAAGCCTACTTTATTTTTTTGGAATGAACAAATAAGAGTATTTTCTTAAGGAGATGAATATTCGTAGTCCTATAGTCCCTAAATATTGCAAGTGGAAAATGGAGAATGCGACAGTCATGTCTTGGTTTTTACACTTTATGAAACCTGAAATAAGCAACCATTATCTATTTCTTAAGTTTGCCAAAAAAGTTTGGGATTCTGTGGCCCAAACCTATTTTGAAGTTGGTAATACAGCCAGGGTATTTATGACAAAATGGATCAAATTTGGGTTAATGGCAACGTAAAATAAAACGAGAAAAATAGACAAAAAAGAAACAATTGTACAAAAGACAAGAATTTACGTGGTTTGACAATATTGCCTACGTCCACGGGCGAAGATGATAATATCCACGATTATGAAGATTTTGAGTTACAACAATTTCCCCAAAAACTTTCTTCCCAAATCCTACGAACAAGATTATGTATTTTGGTGCAAAACAACCCTACCCTAATCATGCATGGAATTTTTAAAAACGAAACAAACGGTTTTGGTTGATCGGATGTTGTAGCGAGTCAAAAAAAAAGAAGGTTGCTCATTAGGTTGAATTTGAGACATCGCAACAAATCTCCACCTTGTTTTGAATACTAACAAAACACCCAAATGAAACTCTTCATCTTTCTTCTCCACCAAACCTATATAGGGTGCATAATCACTTCTGTTGCACATTGATCAAATCCAAATAGTGCTTGAACTTAATCATTGGAACTAGCTTTGTTAACATATTTTAAAGTTTTTTGTAGTACTTATTTTTGTTCATTATAAGCTTTCCCTCAAATACAACTTCTCAAATAAAATGAAATTTGACATCAATATGCTTGGTCCTCCCATAATTGCATTAGTTCTTTACTAAGTGTATTGCACTGACAATAATACACAACCGTTGTATTTTGACAAATACCTAAGTCACCAACTAATCCTCTTAACCATATATAGCTTTCTTTGTTGCCTTTGTCATCACCATGTACTCAGGCTCAGTAGTGGACAATGTTGAAGTAAATTAATTTATGCATTTCCTAACACCTTTAGGTTTTGGGAGAGTTGGTTAATTTATTGTTAACATGGTATCAGAGCCAAGTCAGATCGTGAGTTCGAATCCTGCGGAAGTATAAGTGTTCTCTCAGACATAATATTGCACGTGTGTATGCATTGTGGACTCACACTTGGTTCCTTGAGTGTCCCCAGGAGAGAATAACCTGAGGGTAGGTGTGAGAACCTGCACTTGGATTACACACACTTAGTATAATTTGAGTGCATATTGAATGACCTATGAACTTGTGCAACTTTAGAGGCAAACTTGTACAAACCTAGGTAGAATTAGTGAGCGAATTTTATATCATTAGAAAGATCTATGAGTTTACTTTCCAATGCATCAAACGGTTTGTAATTTTGAGTTTCCTAGAAGAAGTTATGATAATTTTTCAACTAGGTGTCTATGCTGATGGGTATGGTCTGAATCAACATAATC
>JAOXJP010006345.1:0-18061 GCA_025762735.1 Platanus orientalis | reverse complement strand
ATTTTAGGGTTTATAAAATACTTAAAGTATTAGGGTTTCTTTGGTAAGTGTACCTCCTATAAAAGGATGGTTTGTGGGTTTTGGGGTTGCGGAAGATTGGGGAAGAGAGACTTTGGTGAGAGGCAAGAACGTATTTGATGTTGGGAGTTCTTTGGATTTTGCCTTAGGGTTTCACCTTTTGGATTTGAGAACTCACCGTTCTGCGTTTTGTACTCTTCTTTATTCTCCGTATTAGTGAAGTTATTGATCGTCTTCACCCATGGATGTAGGCAGGTTTGCCGAACCACGTTAAATATTGTCTCTTGTGAGTGTTCTTTGTCGTTTATTGTTTTCTCGTATTATTATGCGCATCACATACTTGAATCTGATCCGTGTTTGTTCCACGGTGCTATATTTTGGCACAACAGTTATTTTACTAATTGGTTGGATTATAAGAGTTTTCATATTCCTTTTTCAATTATTTGGAGTATCGATGTTACATGGTCCCCCCCCTCCTCTCTCTCTTTCGTGCACATTTTTTCTATTTATTGTTGGAAATACAAAATAGGGAGCTCAAGGGAATAGGTGGGAGAAAAATGAGGGTGGCCTTAAAATAGAAAAAAACAAAAACAAAAATAAACAAAGAGAGTTTGCTACTGAACGAATGAAGATCAGGATGGGAAAGATAGTTTTGTGAATGTTTTGCTTTACTCTTTGTTACCTTTGTCATTTACTTTCATTAAATTTTGTCATATTAATAATGTTTGCTTAAAACAAATCAAAAAACAATTAATCAAATAATTTTTCAAAATATGATTAAATTTTCACTATATATATATATATTGGAGTATTTGTTGCACCTTAGAGTTGAAAAGGCTCTGATTTTCAGTAACTATTGTATCCTTTAAGATTTGTGAAATATGTACATTCTACCCTTCTAGGTGATTAGTACACATGAACACTAACTCCATTATTTATCTTTAAAAAGTTGTTATTGAGTATAAAATTTCTATCAGTAATGGTACACTGAAATGAACATCATTGTTACTGTTGTTATTATCTTTGCCATGGGTACATGATTGATGGTTTATACAAGCATGAGGTTGAACTCGATATCCTTGCTAATCAACTTATTCATGATGATAATGCATTCAAGTCAAGGATTCAACCAATGGAGGGGTTCCTACATTGATTTATACTTACCATGGTCTCTTTCCTTTAAGAATTGGTTTCCTTTTGTTTTTAATAATATACGATATTGACTACATGAAACCCCTCAATCATAGATGACTTATTTATCTTAAGAATGACTTTTATCATAGGTTATTTATTTTTGTCTGTTCAACTATTAATTAAAAATTATGATTAGTTCCATTTTGTTCTTTTTTTTTCCTTTCAAGTTTTGACATATTTATCTCTTTCTTCTTTTCAATTATTATAGTATCTTAAGTTTTTACGTTAATTGAAATTGTATACCATGACATTTTTACCAATACTTCAATGTTATGTATTATGTATTCTATTGAATCTTATACAACACATGGATTTTTTCGCTAGTTCTATTTATAACCAAAGCTTATCATAGGCCTTAAATTTGACTACAACAAATATGTTACTAAAAAATCGAATCTTTGATGAGCCTAATTGACATGTACTAAAGTGGGCTTAAGCCATAAGTGGGTAGAATTTAATTTTTAAACAAATGTCCAAATACATTTTAGTATGACACAATCTATTGTCTTATTACGTATGGGTATATATAAACATGGTTATAATTGTGATTTATCATTAGAGCTTAGATTGGCCAAATGCGGCAAGCAACTTAAACACCTAAATTCAAACTTGACCCTAAAGTATACTAATAATCAATAATAGAACCAATCTAATAGCCAACATATATATATAGCCATTCTAAACACCCATCGGCTAGTGCTTAATAGCCAAAAAAAAGTGCAAATATATCCAATGAATATTAGGTGCCTTATAATGGTTGATAAACAAATCTCCATAGTTAGGTTTTAACCTCTCTCTCTCTTTTTTAACCCAACATGTGTTGCTTGGACCACCATCTAAAGTTTGGCATGTTCATACTGAATTTGGGAACCAAATTAGGAGTTACATTTATGGTGTTTTATACTCACACTATCAATGCATGTACAATTAAAATATTAAGACACATCATCATATTGAGTTAAATAATATCTCACATCAAAATCTCAAGCCACTAGACATATGTGATGAAAGCTTGGTGTGTTATGCATATTGTAGTTGGCGATGATATTGTTACTTTTTTATCTTTGCAATAATTCACGTGTGCTTAGGCATTTTTTGGTAGGTCCACTTGGGCCCATTGTTGTATCATAGTGGCCCTGCATTGCTTAAGTGACAAACATTAACACAATTACTTATGTAATGCTGTTAGTGAGCTTTAAATCCATGCCTCTCCTAGAGAGGTGTTAATGTATCTATCACTTTCCTAAAGAGGTGTCCATTTTAATTGTTAGAAAATGATAGGAAGAAAAAAGTCAATAAGATTAACTTTGTGAGTCAAGAAGCTTATGGGACCACAATTATTATAATTTAGTGATCATTACGGGCACCCTTTCATGAAGTTAGTGTCATTAATCATCTTTCCAAAGAGATTCAACTTTCCCTAAACAAAACCTTGGAGTATATATATATATAATGGTTGATGTAGCTAATTTGCAATGGTCATAACTTTTACTTTGTTTTTTGCTTAGGGTCACAACTAGGGTCATGGGGGTAACATCAAAAGTATGGTCAAGCTAGAAGTGCTTGGAACCAAGCACCTGATAGAATTTGATAAATGTAGTTTTTATTTTTTATTTTTTTGACTAATGAGTTTGTGATCCTAACATGCAGTACACTAATGGTTCAAAGAAGTTTAATAAACACGTTAATATAATGAAAGTCTAAGTGTTTGGAATCATCTTATATGCTTTTATCATTCCCTGGTTCTAAATGTCCACCCACAAAATTCTATGATACGACATTTAAGTTGATCTCATTCCAATGACTTATTCCTCTTGCAATAATAGTAAGCAAAAGACCCTCCTCCCTGTGTCATTCCATTAAATACAACACATGCAATGGCTATCCACCTGATAGCTTCCACACACACACACATACACACACACACAACCATGTCCCCAAAATATAACAAAGTAATACAAATGGTAATATGTATAGAATCACGTAGAAACCTGGCCTAATTGGGGTCTATACAAGACTAGACCACAAAAGGATGTTGACTACCTATCAAGTTTGGCTCTTGTGATGTTACAGCAAATTAGCTGCCCTTCTTGTCCTATCATTTGGATATCGTTATTTGCAGTTAGAAAAAAAATGTGATGAGGGGAAAGCTCAATCAGTGGACTAAAGTTCTACAACTATAGCAAAAAACCAAAACATTCATGTGTATGAGAAAACCATAATTCATAGAAGCCATCATGTAGAAAACTAGGTACAAGACAAGGTAAATGCATATATGTATATCATATACAAGGAAAACTTAATTGAGCAGGTAAAGCATATGCAAAGATCCAAATTTCACTACCATGCATGCAAAACCATATGCATGAATACAAACCCTTATACCTAGTTGTGTGTATAAAGCAACCAATTATATCTCATACGATCCCTACATCATGTATTGTATAAATCCCTCTGGAAGATGTCAATATATATCTGGCAATATAATAAATGATAAATATTTGATAAAAATCCACATATCTTTGACATCATAAATATAGAATCATGTGGTTTCTCCCTAACGCTAGCATATATGCATCTTCACTACACAAAAACAATATGAAAACCCATTGATCCTGGATCTCATTGGATGATTTACCTCTATATGAAATAGTCCTATAGGTAGCTCCAGATTAATCAAGTCCAAGAATTTATTTCACATCGTAGTACACAATATATATTGAATTGCCTTAAACCCAACCGAGTAATCTCCCATTAGAGTCACATAGGCGGCTTAGAGATTGTAATACATGTGACTGAATGCGTAGGGTTTTACTAGTATAAGTGTGTTCATCAGAGTATTGTCCCCAAAGAACACAACCACATATGCAACTCCAAACCTCCATCGTCTAGGGTCATTTATGCATCTCAATGTGCAATATATTAATCAACCAATAAAAAAATTATGTCATGCATTCATAAATATCATTTAACTATTTGAAACTATGCCATCTCACAATATTGAGTCATATCATAAAATATCAAATGTGGCGGTTGCATTTGCGTTGTTAACTCATAATAATAGCATACAATGCAACCCCATGATGCTCATAATGCATTAGTAAAAATACCAATTATAGTAGAGCAAGTAAATATTAGAACATAACTCAATGTTTGTTTTAAATAAACATACCAGTACATATTTGTTCTTTAGCCAAACAATAAGTATATGAAACATTGATAGGTTTTTCAAATGAAATGCAAAATCTCATCATGATAAAATCAATTGCCTTATATCCAAAAGCATATCCAAACCACCTTACCATTGCTAATAACTATATGAAGTTACACTCCCATAACCAAGTCCTTACATATAAGATTTGATAGGTCTTTTGAGGTCACACTTGCTTCCTTTTTATAACCCCTTGCAGCTACAAGCTGTAACACGAAACATAGCAACAACCTCTTTTATTATATAGGTCTCCTATTGATGGTTATAAGATAAAGAAGTTGGGGAAGACCCAATCAATTAGTGGAAGGTTTTGTAACAAATGAATTTGGAGTTTGGTTATTGAATCGCTCAATCCACAGTTGGATAGTCCACCTCTGAGGACACAAATTATTAGTACAACTCATCAAATAGAGCATCAATATGCCCCATTTAATTGGAATTTCATCAAATATGTGGTGGATCCGATTGCAGCCCCGCTCAATTTAATAGAAGGGCAGTAGTTTTGTCCCATATTAGGTCTTATATATAAGGGTACTAACCTACCAAAATACATCATAAAAATAATTATAACGGTGCAACACCCATCATGCTTTTAAAACTTCAATTTATAATTTATGGATTGTTTAATTTAAATGATTCATAATAGGGCAACCTATATTAAAGTAGCAACATGACAACATCTATGGGTATTAAACCTATTTTGATCAACCAACATATATAACTAAAACGTTAATGATAGTGGGTTAGAAACCCAACAATTAAGCTGCCTAATTCAAGGTTTACTAGGGCCGTTTTCATGGGTTTTATACCCACTACTAATCATCCATTTAAGTGTAATCTGGACAGCTAATAAATCTATTAAATCCTCTAATTAGGCACACAAATATTTAAAAAAAAAACAAAATAGGGCAACAACTGTCCTAATAAACATTCAACAAAATAGAGAATTATGCACTCTAATACAACCATGTTTTCTAGTTTCAAACTAGTCCTGGTTGCAACATGGTTCAAGTATAATACAACCATGTATTTCCAGCTGAAAACTAGTCTTAGGTGTAGCCCAATACAAGCATCTAGACAACCTATCCTGATAGCAGTTTACATAATAACCAAAAAGATTTTCATAAATAGCAAGAATACCCATTTCTATGACTTACTTATTAGATAAATTAATAAAAAATAGAACATAACTTCATTTATAAAACATATTACCCACTTACCTAATGGTCATACACCATTTTCTTCTTCTTTCACTCTTTATTCTTCATGTTCCTTCCTTTCTTGGGGATGTCTAAGTTGGTTGCTCAAAATGAGCTAACTGACCTGAAACTCCTCTTTTATTAAAATGAATTGCAGGTATTTACAAAAATACATTCCTTTGTTTTTTGTTAATTTGTAAAACCCTAGTATTTATTTTGTTTAGGGTAATTTACATAATGACCCCTGGACTATTTGACAATATACAGTGTCTCCCCTCAACTATCACTAATACCAAAAAACCTTTATCATAAATATCTTGGTTATAGAAGTTATCATGGGTGTGATTTTACCATGATACCCTTTGCTTTAATTCTCATTTTGAAACAATAAAACATAATTTTGAAATCTCAAAAATACCCTTAAAGAATTAAATCCAAATCATGTATCTTCTTTTTTCCTTCCTCATCCCTTATTTTCTCCTCTGCATCTACTACCACCACTACTACTGTTATTTCCTCTACCACCACCACTGCCACCACCTCCTTTTCCCTGCCACAACCACCACCACCACCACTACCTCCTTCCCCATAACCACCACAATCGCCACCACCACCACCGCCACCTCCATCGCCGCCGCCACCACCACAACACCATCACTACTTCCTTTTCCCCTCCACAACCACCACCATCGCCACTACCTCCTTCCCCACCACCCCCACTACTGTTACCACCGCCACCACCACGTTGGATGCATATTAGGGTTACTCAACTTAGTCGAACCATTTGATGAGTATTGGGGCATTAATCAGTCCAAATGGACCGTTGATGCATATTATGGTCTTATGCAGCCTAATCAGATCATTTGATGAGTATCAGGGTCTTAATTAGTGTAGTCAGACCTTTGGATGTGTATGGGGGTCTTAATCAGCCTAATTAGACCGTTGATGAGTATTGATGTCTTAATTTATCCAATCGGACCATTGGATGTGTATCATGGTCTTAATTAGGCTAAATAGGCCGTTTGATGAGTATCGGGTCATACTCAATCCAATTGAACCGTTTGATGATGAGCACATTTTCAATCACGTTAATAGAGACCATTTGATTAATAAAGTGGTTTTAATATTATGGTTGGCCATTGAGATCATAATATGAAAGGTCTTGATTGGGTCTAGTATATGTTCATTTTCGGACCATTGGATATGAATGTCCTAAAAGATAACATAGTTTTGTAAGTTTTATGGGGATAGGAGTATTTTCATCTTTATATGGGTCAATGACACTTTTGTCATGGTGAAACACTCTCATGTGCAGTGAGAGTAGTTTTGGGTTTTAAAAAAAACTTGAGGTCATGTGATTCTTTTGACTAACGGTCAACAACGGACAACTAATGACAGGGTGGTTTTTGAAATCAACAGTGTGAGTTAAAGGGGTTCCACGGTATTATTGATAGTCAATGGGGAATTTGTATATTGTTAGATTGTCTAGGGGTCATTATATAATTTACCCTTTTGTTTATAAGTAAGTCCTTCCACCTAAGTTTACTTACTTCCAAGGGCCTCCCATATGACTCCTTACAACTAAGTCCCTTTTCCTAAATTTTTATAACCAAATACCCCTACACTCAATATTATTATATTCGCCCTCTTTACCTTATTTAACTTAGGTTACAACTGACCTACTAAGACCCAAGTGACCAAGTGTTCCAGTCATCTTAACATCTTGGTATATTAAACCTAATTGTAACATAAGGATTTATACTATCCCAAACATCAATCGTTAGTCATTCAAGTCCGTGTGAATAAAATGCTAATGCATTCTATGTCCATTTACTTGAGCTGCATCTTAACTATAAATACCACATCAATATGGATGGGGGAGAATACCAAGGCCCCTATAAACCAATCCTGATAAACCAGCCAAGTCCTAACTCTAGGAGAATCGACCCAAATAATTTATGAGGAGACCGACTCAGAGAACCTTCAGAGATCCCTCGACCCAAAAAATGCCGAGGCCATTGGTGAGATGCCTAACTACCGGGTGCTAAGATATAGCCCATAAACATCGAGTTACTTGTCCAACCCCTCGATACCCGATTTCCTGAGTAATTCAGAAATAGTCTCTGGCTGTTGCTTGGATCACTCGACACCAAAAAACTAGTCGTAACCTTAAGGCGCCCTGTATCCGAGATTCCCCAACAAACAAAAGATATAAAGACCCTGACTACTTTGCTTAAAGATAAGCACAACCTAGAAACCGTTATTAGGAGAAAGTATTCTCTACAGCTGGCCTGACATACTAAGAAAATGACAGAGAGAACAGGGGGAGATGCGACAAAGAACGTGGAAAAAAGTGACATACGAGATCTCATTTGATATGTCACTACTCAAGCCTAATAGTATGGGTAACGACTTGCTTTTCAGGTATGAGACAACAAAAACCCTAATTTGGAAATCTTCTCTTCTACATCCCCTTATTGTCTGACTTGAACATCGAAGTGCTAGAGGCCACCCCCCGTTGGCGCTTAGCTTCTTGACCCGCTGTATCTCTTTCGGTGTTGTGCAGGGTTCATTGCGTTAAATACCTAGGTTAGCCGTGCGACCATCTGACGTTATAGAGGACTCTCAGTCTGATACATCATCAAATATTAATAGGCATTCTAATTTGTTATTAATTAGGTTTGAAGTACTACAACTTCCTTCGGTTTACAACTAGCCAAGAAATTCATATACTATACATATACTTTGCATTTTTTTAGTTTGTAAAAGCATTAAATAAACTAAACAATTGAAAAATAAGATACAAGTATGTAAAATTTATATAACACAAATAATATGCAAATAACCTAGATTTAAAAAGTATAGGATACAAAATGTTATATATATATATATATATTATATGCTATTACTACATTGTGTTTTCTTATATCAATACACACATATGTTAGAAGGTAAGTATGTACATGTTCAAAATATTTTATATGGCATGTCATACTTTTGATCTTGATTTTTAATGCAAAAGACATATTAAACATGGTCATCCGTAGATAAGTTTCTTATGTCTTCCCATTTTTGTCATTGAATGTTTGATTGTTAAATTCAAATTATCTAAAGTATTATAGTACCATATATTTGTCATATGCCGAGTTTGGGGGGGGAGGATGATTGCACTTTTAGGCAATAATTTCGACTCTTTTGCTCTAATATTTGTATTACTAAACGTGCCATTAAGTATTAATTTTGCATTATTTTACTGAAAAAAAAGTCTTAACCTTAGGTTTGGTTGTCACTTGGAATGAAACCATCCCATTTTGTTTTGCCATGGTACCTGAGTGCATATGAGCTCCCAAAGAAAATAGATTGATTTCATTCATCACCAAAATATAGATGATAACATAAATCATTTCATTTTATAAAAACCTTAAGATGACTTCATTCCTAACTTTAGTTAACAAATCAATATGAATCTAAGTAAGTTCATTTTGAACCATCTACTTATCGCTTCAAATGCCATGGGAATTTAAAATGAAATGACTTAATTACTTGTGGCAACCAAACACACCCTAATTAACAAATAAACAAGTTAATGGTGATAAGATTGTACATAAACCATTGGCTCACAATTTGCCATAACTGTGCCCTTTTGCCCTTTCCCAATAATACAGCCATAGAGCCAGGCTGGTCGGCTTGAACCCCATTTGGACAAAACCCCAAAGGCCATACCATGGTAGTCCTACTAAGAGACCCCATTGAAACGTGGGCCAAATTTGGAATGGAGGATCTCACTGCTCATGTTCCATGGCGTGCCGGGCTAATGTTGGGCTTGGCCCACGTCATATTCACCTCGTACTCGAATGCTCCTGGGTCGATTTAAAAGAGAACCTTCATCGGGCGAAGCTGAGAGAGCTTTTAAGCTGGTTTTAATGGCGTAGCAAAGTTTCTAAGAAAAATATACGAAGGGCTGCACAGCAACAGTCGCTTCGAGTCGATCAGAAGCGATGTCGGAAGAATCGGAGAAGAGGTTCCAGTCGATCATGGACAAGCTCTTCCATGCTCCGAAACCAAGAAATCCCATCAGGTTCGATTATTCTCTAAATGTCTTCGGTTCTTCGATTGCCTCTCTTTCTCTCTCTCTCTCTCTCTCTCTGATTATTCTCTAAATGTCTTCGGTTCTTCGATTGCCTCTCTCTCTCTCTCTCTCGTTTGAGATTTTAATCAAATTTGGTAGCTTGAGATTCATTATTTTTTTTCACGTTTTGGTTTAATTTGTATTGCTTTTTTGTTCTATTTCTTGTTTTTGGTAGTTCATCTGGAACTCAACTTTCGAGGGGGAGGAAACGCGGGCTTCCGATGATTGCTGCGTCGATGGCCGAATCGAACTCGGTGGGAGATGTGGTGGGAGGAGTGAGGCGGTCTGCGGTTCCGATTGGATCGACGCAGCCTCCGCTTTGCAGACCGTGGGATCGAGGGGATCTTATGAAGAGGTTAGCTACATTCAAGTCGATGACATGGTTCGGAAAACCCAAGGTTCGATTGATTGCAACAACCATTTTCATTCTCATCCTCCTCATCTTCTGCTTTTCATTTATCCTTCTCCATTTAGTGCAGATATTCAATTTGTTTAAATTGATTACTTAATAAATCAGCTTGTTTTACATATCTATTGTTAATATTTTTATTGGGGATGAATTAATACGACGTTTGTGACACTTTCTTGATAGATTAAGTGGTTTTTCCAATCACATATTTGTATGGGAGCTAAGAAAGGGTGCAAAATTCTATTGAAAATGACTTCTCTAATACTGGGCTCTTTGTCAAAGTCACATCCTTGAGTTGAATTGGA
The DNA here is from genome assembly GCA_025762735.1 of Platanus orientalis. NCBI lineage: Eukaryota > Viridiplantae > Streptophyta > Magnoliopsida > Proteales > Platanaceae > Platanus > Platanus orientalis. Next base: position 7,596 of record JAOXJP010006345.1, on the reverse strand, counting down.
TTACTTGACCAATTTGCAGGAGTTATATTGGAATCACAAGTGGTGAAAGGCATTTCATTCTCTGTCTGGTGTATACTTGGATAAATGGATCAAAATATCAAGAAGTGGAAGGCATATCAACTTCATGTAGTGGTGTTGTTGGGCTAGTAAATTGAAATTAGGGTTTGAGCTTTTGGTTATGGTCATAGGAATTGTTTTTGGTTTGAGAGGATTTGAATGCTCTTGATGACACTGAAGTTACATGAATCTGAGGTAGTTTAGCATAGGAATTTTAGATTAAAGATCTTGGTTCTCTTAAATGCTTTTTTAGGATTGAGGTTGCCAAGTCAAGAAGGGGGATTTTCCTTTCCCAAATGAAAGTATGTTTTAGATCTATTGAAGGAGGTTGGAATGACAGGATGTAAATCATGCACAACACCAACTGAGTCAAATCATCAACCCAAATAGTATAATAGTGATCGGTTAATTAATGTAGGGAGGTACCATCATCTTGTTGGATGTCTCATTTACACTTGTCTCGAACCAAACCTTGGCTTCGTATATGTTGTGAGTGTGATTAGTCATAAAGTTTATGCATGCACCTACGCAGGATCATATGGAGGGTGCCTACAGAGTTTTCAGATACTTGAAAGGTTGTTCAGGTAAAGGTATTTTGTATCAGTGGCATGGTTATCACTAGGTAGAAGCCTTTACAGATGCTGATTGACTTGGCTCTATATCTAATCATTGATCTACTTCTAGTTATTGTATGTTTGTGGGTGGTAATCTTGTTACATGGTGTAATAAGAAGCAGTTTGTGGTTACTAGATCAAGTGTTGGGGCAGAGTTCAGGTCAATGGCACATGAAATATGCGAACTTTTACTTGCTGAACTTGGTCTACCCTGTCAAGGATCCATGAATCTTTACTATGATAACAAGGCTGCAATTAGTATTGCACACAATCCTGTACAACATGATGAGACTAAACATGTGGAAGTGGATGAGCGTTTTATCAAGGAGCATCTTAAATCTAGATGTATATGTACTCTATTCATTCAGATTAAGGATCAACTATTCATAAAAATAAAATAAAAATTAAGGATCAGCTAGCTGATATTTTAACAAAAGGACTCAGTTTTGCTCAGTTTTCTTGTTTTCTTGTCTAGTTGATGAGCTGGGAATGCTGAATATTTATTCTCCAGGTTGAGGGGAAGTGTTGATGTATATGGGTATGTTATATGCATGGGGTATTTTTATCCATTTATGCATAGACTACGTAGTATGGTATAGTAGTCTAATTTTTTGCCCTTCATATATATATATATATATATATATATATATATCATATGGAGAGAGTCTAAGCTCTCTTTACAATTTCCCTTATACATATTGTCTCTTATCTTTTTTCTCTTTATTTTCTTTTTTTCTTCTTTTTCTTCTTTCTCTTTTCATCTTCTCTTTAATCTACAGGTATCGAGACTTGAAGATACTAATCCAACTAATGGATGTCTCTCTCCCCCATATTCTATGGGGAGCAAATGATATTGATGTAGGACCAAGGCCTTGATACCAACTGATGTAGTACCAATAACAATAAAATAAATGAAAACAAAAAAGAAAAATAGAGAAAGAGAAGAACCTAAGCAATCACACCTTGGATTAAAGTATCACACATTTGGTTGGAGGCAATTGCACTTCCAGGAACTTTAGCAATTTGCTTCATAATAATCAATTCCCTTCAATTTTATTCATTCGTATGGGGTGGGGGTCTTTAAATAGATTACAAGCTTCTTGATATTAGAAGCTACCCAATATTGACCACTTTTTCAAAACAGAAATTTTATAAACGATTGCTTTCTAATATCCTAGAGACTTCTAAAGAGTGAAGTAAGACTATTCTAAAAAGTGAACTATGACATCTTATTATATTTCTTACTAAAACATATTCAATAGAACTTACTAAAATTCTATTCGTGTTATGGACTAATACCCTACTAGTATTTTGGCCATAACTTTCCCAAATCACATTGGATTCACAAGATTGGACTTGTTAAAAAGGTAATTGAATAACCTTTCAAATGACACCGAAATCATGCCAAATAAGCAAGTTTTGACATTCCAAAATGGGGCCTAAAGAAAAGTAACAAAAATAGATATTTCACTTTCCTAAAAAATAAATGGAACCTATTATATTTTGAAAAAAGTAAAAAAAAAAAAAAAACCAAATTGACTATAACAAAGTAACCTAAATCTGAAAAGATTTAAAATCATTTACATACCAAAATATTAAACCCAAGATACCACTGCACAAAAAAATCAAATCTGAATATGGGCTCTTTCGTGTTTTGCATATTATATGGTCGATGCTTTAGCCAAAAAGGGACCTCAATGCTAGTTACTTGTAAAGGAAACTCAATTCTGAATAACTTGTAATTTTTGAGTTGTTCTTTTGAATTTGTCTCTTGCCTTGTTTTCTGGACTCCTTTCTTGTATTTGTTCCTTTTTTTGTTCTTTAATATAATTGCATTGTTCATAAAAAAACTAGAAAAATTAAATTAACAAATCTTATTAAAAAACACAGAACACACACACATTCTCTCTCTCTCTCTCTCACACACACAGATTCCTTTTGCTAAGAACCTTTTTCTTCTTCTAAGGAACTCCCCTGAATACTCTCTTTCACTTTAATTGTGTGCGAGTGTGTATAAAATTATCATCCTTTTTATACATGGGTCCAGGGCATCCGCTCTATCGCCTGCTAGGCAACTGCGTTTTAGTTGGTGCCTGCCTAGACCCCAATGTAAGCACTAGGGGTCTTGGATGGGCGAAGCAGTTGCATAGGTGATGCTGTAACTGCATTGGTATGTGTTATGGTATGCTCAGGACTTGAGACTATGATTTATAATATATTAGTGACAAGAAAAGCATGATTTGGGGAATAGATTATGGTAATTTTCTATGCTGTCTGCTTTGATTAGGTGCTTCTGTTTGGATTAGTTTCACTTACTGATAAATTCATCATGGAAGTATTGTATTTTCAATTGTAGATTCATTGGAATTTCCTTTGTTGTCTGCTTTTGGTCAGGTGCTTCAGTTTGGAACAGTTTCACTTACCTAGATATTGATAAATTCATCATGGTTGTATTCTGGATTGTTTTGCGGCTTGATTTTACAGTCTGGGTTTGGTCGTTTTAACTGACTTGAGCATGTTAAAGGTGCCTAGAATTCTATTGGCTAACTTCCATCTTTCATTCTGGGAATTTTGTGAAATTAATTGAATTATTTCAACAGTAAACTATTTCGAAAGAACTTTTATATTTATCTCCGTGCCCTCCTCTCAAGGAATTGTGGGTACTAAATATTTTCTTGTTTCAGTATTCTTTTCACCACAAATTTCTTGTAGCGAATTGCTTTTGTTTGATGAAATTGTTAATGATACTTTCATCTTACTCAGGTAGTAAGTGCCGTAAATTGTGCCCGGAGAGGTTGGATTAACGTAGAGATGGACATCATTGCTTGTGAGGCATGTGGAGCGCGTCTCCTGTTTTCTACCCCATCATCTTGGACACAGCAACAAAGTATGCTCGATGCTATAGTAGTCAGCTTGACTAAATCATGTGAATTATTAGAAATATTGTGATATTTGAAACTAAAATTGAAACTCTATCATGTGATCTCTCAGTCGAGAAGGCAGCAGCAGTATTCAGCTTAAAGCTGGATAATGGACACAAACAACTTTGCCCATGGATTGACAATAGCTGTGATGAAACACTAGCACAGTTTCCACCAACACCTGCTCCAGCTTTAGTTGATGGATACAGGGAACGTTTTTCTGCACTCATGCGACTTTCAGGTCTTCCCATGATTTCATCTTCAGCCATTGATTACATGAGAGGCCCTCAGCTGGAACACTTTCTGGAACAGTCTTCAATGCTAGAATATGGCTTTGGATCTTTTGACACCTCTAGAACTGACTACCTGGACAATGAATGCGAAGCTGTATCTGCTAACTTGTATCTTCAGGTTTGACACTCGTATGCTAGCAAGGGCAATAATTGCTACCTGTCATTCCAATTGTTATGTTTTGTTTTTATTTTTTTTCTTTTTAATACATGTGCAATATGCATATAGATGTATTTATAGGTAGGAATATGTTTATATTTGCATATAGTCTTTTGTCAATCAGTCAATGTTGTCTCATAAGGTGTATTTTAGGAATGATTACACTGGTTAAGAAAAGTAGTGCGTATTTCACAGCCAAAAAATTCTGCAGCCTCTCTAGTCCGCCGACCCATACCAACTTGAATTGACCTGTTATTTCCGGGTTTTGGTTGGTGTTTTCAACCCGGCTAATGAATGGGTCAATTTGGGTTGGATACTTAGCTCTTACCCTTGGTGTTCAATCCACTCCAATCTGGCATTTTTCTAAAAATCCTGCCAATGCGAACCGCCCCCCCCCCTCCCCCCGGTTTATTTCCAGGTAAGGGTTGGGTTTTCCCCATACCCGATTTATAAACAGGTATGGTTTGGGTTGCGTGCTTAGATGTTATTCTTAGTGGGCAACTCAACCCAAAACAGAGCCAACTGAACCCATTGCCACCCCTAACATCGACATATCATGCAAGTCATAATTAACCCGCACCTTGCATTCTAATCAATCAGCCAATTCGACACCATCTCCATGGGATATTCTAGTTATAATATGCTTCCATAATTAAAATCAATAAACCATATTTTCCATGCGCACTTGTTTATTGAGTTTATTTGTGTCTTTTTAATGATAACAGCTTTCATTATTAGTGACTTGTTAATTAGTTGGATTATCCCTCGGTCTTTCTTATTATTGCCACTGGTTTTCAGCTTTATTCTCAATGAATAATAAAAATTATTTTCTTGAATTAGGAAGCTCTACATTTTTGTTTCTGTTAAAATGTGACCTATACAGGCTATTGTATTTTCCATGTCATGCATTCTTGATGAGCCTCCATTTAAATATGTGACTAGTACGTACTCAACTTACCTTAACCAAGCTTTATCACAACTACAAAAATGTGACTACCACAAATTACGGATAATTTTTTTGTCCTGCATCTTTTGGTGAATATCCATGGTCATTTTCTTAAATTAAGTACTTTTTGACTGTTCTTGAACTGCACCTTCTTATATCACTTAAGCTGAGAGCAAAGGATTTGCAGGCACAAAAGCTCATCAGTTTATGTGGGTGGGAACCTCGTTTCTTACCTTATGTGGTTGACTGCAAGGACCAATCAAGTCATTCTGCAAGTGATGCCCATTTAGAGTCTTCTCCACAAATCGCTAATGGACAAAATCCTGGCATTGTTATCTACTCTCAGTCTAGTGCTGATGAGGTCACTGAGGTGGATGAAGACCCCCTGAATCTTGGTGAACATCAATCTGATCCAGATTCTGTTGTTCTAGACTGCAAGCTTTGTGGAGCCAGTGTTGGACTCTGGGCTTTCTGTACAGTTCCACGGCCTTTGGAATTGTTCAGATTTATTGGATCTTCAGCATTAAATGGTCCAAATGACTCTGCTAATTGTGTTGGAATTGGGGCTCCAATAACAAATGACTCCGGTGAGGAAAATCGTGTTGAGCATAGGGGAGGAATCAAGGATGGTAGTTGTAACAGTGCTACATCATTAAAGGAAAGATCTGTAAGTTTAAATTTGACAATTGCTGGGGGGCCTCCACCAACAAAACAGAACTTCAGAGCAAAAGTTTCTTTGCCTATTATTAGCCGACATTTAAGGGTTGGGTTTTCTTCTGATGTTAGAGATCGTGTTTTGTCTAATATGGCATGCATGAATCAAGTAAATATTGAATCTGATTTGCAGAAGAAGATTATGCTTCTGCAGGAAAATGATCACGCTGATACTCTCACTGAAAGAATTGTTCATCCAGAAGATACAGGGGCATCAAAGCACAAAAGAAATGAGGATGGGCTTTGTATTTCTACTAGTGATGATCAGTCATCATGTTTGAATCAGGGCTCCATTGAACAGGAGGATACACTAAGAAAAGACTATGATGATGACATTTCTTTAGATGGAAGGTATTCTGGGTTAGGACTTCCTGCTGTGCATGAAATTGATATATGCTGCGACTCCAGGACTGGAAATCCAGTAGAGAGCATGGAAAATAGACCACAAAATTCAAATCAAAATGAAACCTTGCCTGAAGATGCAGAAAATGCTAGAACACTCAATGCAGACATACAGGTTGGCATTATTTCTCAAGCTAGAGAATCCCTTATTGCAACTCCAGATGCTAATGGCACAGTTGGGAATAGAGAAATTAGCAACAGCAATTTATTGATGACGATTGCAGGCGAGGTCTGCAATCATCAGCATGATGAAGATGCTCCTGGAACTGATGCAATACACAGCAAAGTACCTTCTCAGTCTAGCGCTTATGAGTCTTCATATGATAAAGGCCCTGATTACCAATGCTCCTTGGGCCCACAAGTAAACAAAAAAAAAGTTGGAATGATGGAAGGAGTGCAGTCTTCTGTCAATAATGAAGTTGTTGCAGCCCATGGGTTTGGTAAGCCAAATTATTGTCATTCTTTTAGTTTTTAATCACATACTAAGGTAAAATATTCATTATTGCATTTTCTAGGATTGGATCTTTATTTGTTATCAATCCACAATTTGTTAATGGAACTTGCTATGCGTCATAGTTTCCCAATTAACAATAGTTAATTTTACCATGGTTTTAGCTTGATGGATCTTATCTGATGGTGACCATTTGTTGGGGATGGGGATGCCAGTTTCAGAAACATTCATTATCTTAATAGTCTTTTTGGTTGATTCATCACTATAATTTCTGAAAGTGGAAGAATTAATGCACAACTTGCTGATGTTTTTGATGCATCTTCGAAAATATTTTCTTCGGGTAAACTCATTTTTATGATCATTTTACTTTCTATAGCATTTCTTTTCCCCTCTCAACTTCCTTCTTCTTGTCCCGTACAAGGTATACCCTGCAAAGTCTGCATAACTACCATGCTTTTGCATACACGATCTAGCTAAGCATGATAACAGGCATAGAGTAACTCTCTTCTTGTGCTAGCAGCAGTTCGAACACTTACTGGTTTATGGGAGGAAGGAAAGTCCATTTTACAAAGTGTTTTCATGTAGTCACTGAAATTGTCATTAGAGAATGACAAATTGTTGCGGACAACACTAAGCAGCTTCTTTATGTTCCTCCACACAAGAGAGCAAGGTTCAAGAGTTGGGAAAAATGTGAGTTTTTGTTAGGTGTTTAGGGGCTGGGATACACTTGTAATAAGGCTATTAATGCCACGGGTATTTTGGAATTTTTATTGCATAAGGGTATTTTGTAAGAAGGCATTGTTGTTAAGGGTAATTTAGTAATTTTAGTGAGCCAACAAGTTAAAGTGGGGCCCTCTTGGAGTGCTGGTCGAAATCCTCTAGAAGGTCTTAATTTTTAGTAGTTTTGTTTTTAGAAAGTCAAGGTTTTAGCAGTTTTGGGTTTAAGAAAGTATAGCAAGTAAGCTAGTAGTTTAGGATTTTCTAATTTGGTTCCTTTATATTTTCTTGAGTTTGTGAACCTATATAGTTTTTGTATTAGTA
>JAOXJP010006335.1:0-18061 GCA_025762735.1 Platanus orientalis | reverse complement strand
ACATTTGCATGGTAACCACTTTCCAGAAAGGGAGATTAGTGCAAGACACCATACAAGAAATGAAAAGGGGAAGCATCGGCTAAACTAAGATTATTTCTTGTTAGTGTTGTCATGGAGCATGTCACTATTGTTCATGATTTCATGCATTACTATATAAAAATATATCTAATTTTTTTTTTGAAAACCTTTTTTTTTCTAGCTATATAGAAGAAGACACACAAAATAAGAAACATACACAAGACTATTGACGCCTATACTCTATGTTGAAAGTATGAGATTGAAGTTTATAGTGTTGGGAGAAACACTTCTAATGATTTGATTCATTTGGAATGCATTGTGTTCAGGATACTATGATGATAGGTGCAGACTATTACCAAACTGAATCTGAAATTGTATCTTTGCTGGTTGAGGAAAAGGTTCCAATTGGTGTTGGATAGAATACCAAATTAGGTAAGATTTGGATTTAATTACACTTGCACACACATAAACATGAGAGAGAGAGAGAGAGAGAGAGAGAGAGAGAGAGTATGCTTATGGTGATCTACATAAGTGATCAACAGTTATAAGTTCGGCTTTGAAATCTTTGACATGAATGAGTTCCCTCAAACAAACAGTGAGGGTCTATCAAAACCATCTATAGAGAGAGAACAAGCTTTAAATTCGTTTCAAACTTGTGTAGTAACTATTATCATGCATACCCACCATAGAGAGATCCATATGTGCATACATTTACAAAGAGACATGCACACATAAGAGAGATACACATGATATTTTCTTGATGCATACATCTATACAAGAATGATCAGAATTGTCAATTTCTAACAATGTGTACTTAGTTCTCTTGAAGAAACTGCATAATCGACAAAAATGCTAAAATAGGAAGAGATGTAGTCATTGCAAATAAAGATGTAAGTACAGCTATCCATGCTTAACAATACTTGTGATTAGAAACTTCTTGGAATACCAATCAACTGATCCAAATTAGAAATTTGGTCAATTATTTTCTGATTAGTACATGCCCATCTGAATGCTTTGTTAAAGAAGCAGACATGCCAAATGAATGATTTTACATTAGGTTGGGGATCACTATTATATTGAAGAATGCAACAGTTAATGATGACACCATCATTTAAGGACTTCCATACTTTCATGAATTTTCTTGGTGAAGATGAGCTTGGGATGAAATGTACTTACATGGAGTCACTAGTGAAGCATAGAGGATGGAGACTTTTTGTTTTATGTCATTCAGAATAAGAAGCACGTTGCACCTTTCTTATATGTAAATTAAGAGTTTTTTTTTTGCTAAAAGAGCCTACCATGAGTTTACTAGATGCTTTATGCTCCTGAATAAATGTAAGGGCTGGTTGCTTTATTTTTCTGTACAGAATTGAATCTATTCAATGTTACAGTGTAGAAGCAAATGGCTTTGAATCGTTGATCAGTAATAATAAATCTTTTGATGGGTTATAAGCCTGCTGCTATAATCTCCTAGTTCTTGCATCTGGAAAATGTATGCTTTGAATTAGAATGATTATTGTGTCTTCTAAGTTGCTGATTTATTTACAACAGGTTGATATATGTGGATATTCGGATAGCTTTGTCAAATAAATATTCGGATAATTTTTTAAATCCGGATATCTGTTAACCGAATATCCAATTTCCATTTATAATAATCGGACATCTCTTAACTGAATATCCGATTATATCTGATATTCGTTTAAAATAATCGGATATATCCGATTATTGTCCAATTTTCAATAAACTTAACAGTTTCGAATTCGAATGTGCTTTTCAAATATCTGCTCGAATGATAATCTAATTCAGATGTAGATAATTCGAATGTGCTTTTCAAATATCCGCTCAGATGATAATCAAATTCAGATGTACATGGAAAATAAGTGAGTCGAATACGGATGTACTACTATCCTCATCAAATCTGACTCATTTGCATCCCTAATGATATGGACTGCAAAAGGTAAGTTAAAAGCAAGATAGATACAAACTAAGTAATTTAGGTACACAGGCTAAGATATAAACTTTAAGTTATAAGTACTTTTATATCTATATATATACAGGGGTTTAGTACCAGCAAACCATCAAATTTTTAAGAGTGACGAAAGGATTACGTTATCATGTCTGAAATATTGACTTAAAATTTGAAACATTGTATCAATAAATAAAAAAGTCTCTACACTTCATATATTACTTATTTATATAAATCGATTAGCCAGCTGAGCTTAGTGAAGCTCGGCTCAGGCTCGTTTAAAAAATGAGCTCAAATTCAGGCTCAGGCTCGGCTCATGATGAGCCGAGTTATGAGATGAACCAAGCTAGCTCGGCTCATTACCACCCCTACATCCTGCCGCTTTATGACCTATTAAGGTCCTGCCTAACAAGGTGGCATGACACATTGGGGGAAAAAGTGACAAATGATTTTTACTTTTTCTCCTGCCATTTAAACATCACCTTAACAGGTCATTAGGCGGCAAGAGAGGATCCTTTTCAGAGATCGGGGAGGTGTCAACGGTCAGTGTTTGTATATGTTGTTTGGTTATAATGTTCCTTCAAATTGTGGCGTGGCCTAAATTACAAAACTATGGGAGCGTAAGAGGACTCGGCAACCCGAGCACCGGGGCATTGGCACTTGCTTGCTGTTTGCCACATTGTGTTCAGCCGGAGATGATACAGAGTGAAATTGAATAAATGCGGCCCACAGGTAGGTTTGTTTTTTTTTGTTTTCTTTTTAGGTTGGGATATTTGAAAGAGGAAGAATAACGGTGAACGTATAACACATGGTTGGTCCCGTTCAAAGATAATTCAACAACCTCTTGGTAACATGGGACCAATCATGACATGGGAAAGGGCATTCGGATGATGTTTAATCAGGTCTAGATCCTCTACAATTATTAACTACATTCACGCGCAACGATTCTCCAGAGCATGACATGTATATAAAAATTTTAAAACATCCACCAAAATTTAATTAAAGTTTTAAATTTCTAGATACATGTCTAACTGTGGACAATCATTCAACATTAAAGTATGTTAACAATTGTAGAGGATACTGAGCCTGTTTAAATGCATACAAAAGCACTGGGTGTGAAAGGCATTAGGGCCTGCCACATTAGTCCCAAAAAAGTGATTTACATATTTTGTGATATGTTTTTCACTTTTTTATGCTGAAGTGTCTGGTCCAAGTGCATTTCACACCTTTTTTGCACCTGGGCATTCGTACCTAATCTGAAGGGCTGTTTAAACACATACAAAACTGCAAGATCATTTACCATAAGTAAAAAAGTATTTTGAGTAGGGCTAGGCCAGATAAAAGCCTAAACCTCTGTTAGGGTTCACCTTAGCTCAACCCAACCCAAACCTTGTGTGTGTGTGTGTGTTAAAAGTTGAAAAAGTAGGTGTCCAAAAAGAGGCACCAAATTAAAAAACACATCATGTGTAAATCTATGGCACAACTACAGAGTTTTTACATCACTGACATGGGTTATTATTATAGAGTAGTGGTTTACAGGCCTAAAACTGTAATAAAAAGTTAAACTACATCTAATGATCGAGTCATGTTGCACTTATTCATGATTGAGGCTGTCAATCGGGCTAAGGTCTGCCCAAACTCAACCTGAAATGTTTTACCTAAGCCTAAACTTGGCCCGAATATATCAGCATATAAATGAAAGTATTATTTTCTAACTAGTTTGGGCCAGGCCTCTGGCTGAAATTGAGCTTGCCCATACTCTCCCCAAATAAAACTTTGGGCCTAAAAGTTGGATTCACACTCAGCCCAGCTCAACCATTTTTTGGGCCGGATATGTTGGGCTTTGGGCCAACCTGGCCCAATTGACAGCCTTATTCATGATTGAAATAAACTGTTGATCATGTCTACGAATCGAGTGATGAATTGGGATGCCAATAAGATTGGGTTCAGTGTGATTACATGGGTTACTGAATAACCCAAACCCTGCTTTGGACCAGGATGGAGTTAGGGCAAAAGATATAGGAAAACAAAAATCAATAAAAAATATAAAAATTATATATATATATATATATATATATATATATATAACTTGACTCATGATCAACCCACCTCAATGGGAAATGGGAATGCAATCATGCAAAGACACAACAAATGTTTTGCCCTAACTCTATGCTGGCCTGGCCCGAATTGTAATATGATATAGCTGGCTAAGCCTTGGGCCTATTATGGCCTGGCCCAAACCTGGCCCATGCTCACAGACAATTTAGGGTGTTTTGATAAAGACACTCTTAATAAACCAATACAAATTTGTAAGCTGTATTTCAAAAAATACCCTTAGATGTTTTCCATTTTCTCCCGAGGGTGCCAATCAGGTCAGTATGGGCTGGTCCAAGATCAACCTAAACCATAAAAAGACAGCTCACACTCAGCCTGAACCCAAGCTCAGCCCAAGACAGTCAGCCTGAACTCAGCTCAAACTAAAAAGTGGGCTAACTTAACAGTCCACATGCTAAATATAGATTAAGTTTGGGCTGCTAGCCCATAGTCAAGTTTAATAAATAATTGCCTTTTTAGTGCCAATATCAAAATGAGTACCAGCAAGTTCAAACGCCTGAATTCAATGAAGAAACACATCCTAAAAGTGAAGGAATCATAAGACATATTGCAACGTGCTGTGCTGTTATATCCCTTCTCATGATAAAAATGCTTATAATAATGAAAACTTCTTACTATTTTCATAGTTTGCCTACTCTCCAAGTTGACTCCTTGACTCCCTTAAGTTGACTCCACTCCTAAGCCGCACAAGTCGAGTCATGTTGTTGACTCATAAATACACCTGACTCTGACTCACTGAGTTCAATTGCTAACTTGGTAAACTCATTTGAGTTGGACTGATTCATGTGACTCGATCAAGTATTGTAAACCTTAAAATGACCTAAAACCAAGTTGAAACACAATAAGAAACTTTTTTTGTTGAGGGGTAAAGAAAAAAAACTTTGAAGGATAAAGGCTAAAATGGTAAGATGATTAGAGTATAAACTTAAATGTCTAATCATATAGATTTGGACCTTGAAGATTGGATGGTATTTTGTTTTGTTTTTTTTGGTAATGCCACTTGGACTTGTTGCTACCACATAAGTGCACTATTACTGGTGGGGAGATGCAAGCATCAACCCATTTCATTAGGGATGTTACTCAGGGGACTTGAAAATCCAACCTCTCCATTGGAGAGACCATACCACAATATCTCACATAGAGAAGGTTTGATATATTGAAAAGATGTACTTTGGTTTGTCAATATATTAATACTAAAAATATTTTTACTTTTGGACTTTAGATTTTATAATTAGTTATGTCTACAATATTAGATTACTATTTGTTTGTATAAATTATTTTTTTGGCTTTTCAAGTTATGATTCTATGAAATAGTTACATTTATCAAGAAAATGGATAATACTTGAATCAAGATACTATATATAATTTTTTAAAATTTTATAATATTATTTGTATTTTATAAAAATAAAAATAAAAAGTGGCATGACTCCCCAAATTGACTTCACTCCTCTCCTGAGCTATCCAAGTCTAGTAAAAAAATTCGAGTCCACAAACCTTGACCACTTTCCAATTTATATAGACTGCAAAGCCCATAACAATTTCTCAACTGAGTAATGTCCCAAGCCCACAATTAATCCTTTGCTAAGGTTCCCTCTTAGACTCTTCCAACCTCAAAACTTATCACTGTCAAAGAAATATATTGACAACCAAATTGGAGAATGACGAGGCAAGTAATTCAGTTCAAAGAAACAAATCAAGAAGAACGAGGGTCTGTTAAATGAATTAAAAGGGTTGGGGAAATTACAAACTTACCCAATGCTGCAAAACTTTTTTATTTAGCAATGGACTTTTCTAAAAGCAGTTGCAAGTTGGGAAGGCAATAAGGTGAAAGTCAAGAGGCTTGAGAGGAAGAGAGTACAGGCGAGGGCGAGAGATTAAGGATGAGTGCACAGTTTGCCGATGAGAGAGAGGAGGGAGTGAAATGGCTAGAGCTAAAAGACGAAACGTGGTTTAGGTTTATGCTAGTTTTAGGTTTCTTTTTAATAGATGAACTTTAGCTTTATGTTTAGGTTGATTGAGATCCTCATTGGATAAGATTTAAACCAATGGTAATTAGTTTCAATAAAATATAATTAAGGATGGGCCAGGCATCGGACTGGGATGAGGTCTGCCCAAACTCGGCCCGTATCTTACTGCGGACCTGAAAGTGATGCCCATACTTTGCCCAGCCTGAAGTTATGCTTGCCCAACCCATCCAAATTTTGGGCCAAACATAGCGGGCTAGAGGTTGGCATGGCCCAAATTGCTGCCTTATTATTGGCCACTAAGGCTAATTCACGGTGGATCCTCTTTGCAAAACTAGGGATAAGTAGGATGGGTTCAATACGTTTTTAAGACCATACCATCCCCGGTTGCGAATAGTTCCATTTGAAGACGAGCTCCATTTTCAAAGATCTCAAGTCATTAACAAGGAATTAATAAAAGATGGTGTTTATCAAGTGCTTTAGCAAGCCTTTTGAAATTCTGAATTCAAATGCAAAGTTTATAGAAATTTGGATTCCATGTGCGAGAGAGAGAGAGAGAGAGAGAGAGAGATCAATGGTTAATGTTGGTAAGTTAACTCTTACCATTAGCTTTGGCTTTTGAGAATTTTGGATATTTTTGTGATCAAATCATTCGAAGAAATGGGAAAGGAGGACCAATGACAAGAGAAGCTAAGGCTTTCAATTGGGCCAAGCTGGCCTGAAGCCCGACATGTCTGGACCAAAAAAGTAGTCGTGTTGGGCCAACCTATCGTCGGGCTGGGCTGACTTCGTGCCCAATTTTTAGTTCCAAAGTTTTATTTGGGCCAAGTTCAGGCAGGCTTAATTTCAGCCTGATACCCAGTCTGGCCCGGCCCAAAGTAGTTAACAAATAACATTTTTATTTGAATGCTAATATTTGGCATGCATTTTTTATTTTTATTTTTTGTCTATATCTCCTTAACAAATTCACCATCATCAAATAGTTCAATGTGTCACTTTTTCAAAAAGGCAGTTATGGGCCTAAAATCAGCCCAAATATTGAGAATGTGTTTTTGTACAGGGCAGCTCAGACTCAGCCCAAATCTCGTTTTTTTAAAACAGGTTGAGTTTGGGCTGACTACCTCGAGGCAAGTTCAATCTTAGGCTGATCTTGGCCTGTCCCAGCCCAACCCAATTGATAGCCCTAAGAGAAGCCCCCTAAATTGTCTTCATTTTTCTTAAACCCCCTCCAGAAATTTTTGTTTTTTTTTTTTTTTGAGCCAACACATGATACCAACACTGGACGGGTTGAGGCTGCCTGAACTTGAACCCAATCCGTGACCTACCCCAATTTTTGCAATGCCAAACCTACTCCCCCGTTTAACACGCTCCATTGCCATCTCTACGCAAAACACACGAACGGAGCGTGAAATCCTCCTCTAAACATTCCAATTCAACTCGTTACCATGGCTAGGGCCTTCAACAAGTCGAATAGGCTCAACTTTCTCGTGGGTTCAGTTCTGTGTCATTAGTAAAGCCTAAGCTTAACTTTCTAGTTGGCGACTAATCCCATGCTTCAAGCCTAGTTTATTTAACTAAACAAGCTTGAATTGAGTCAGGGTGGCTCAGCTCATTTAGGTACTATATTATATATTCAAGCTTTGTTGGACAAAGGGCGTACACAAGTTAATCATGTACACCCTCGAATACTACGATTTAATGATTGTGCCACTTTGTCTAGTTCAACTACTCACCAAGTGCAACATGTATTAGTTACATGGGTAAACATGAGCTACTTCTTTGTCATTTATCTATGTCACAGACTAACAGGGTTTAGGGTGAATGGATAAAAAATGCTCACTTGAACGAATGCTAACCACTGCTCTTTGTCAGGCAGCGGGCACATCAGCACCGAAAAGTGAATATATGCCCCCCAAAAAAGTGAAAATCACTTTTCAACGCTGATGTGTCCAACCCTGACAAAGAGCAGTGATGAGCGTTTGTTAAGAGAAGCCTTCATAAACCGATTCCTTTTTTATTACAACTTGTTGAGCATGATTATAACAGCCAATTAAGGGAGAAGGTATGCTACACCTAAATTTGTTTGTCCCCCTATGTCCCCACATGATAGGCTGTCACATGATTTTTTTTAATTTGGTGTCTCTTTTAAATAGAAAGCAAAAGTTTATTTGACCGAAAAGACGTTCTGTATAAGATGGTGTGCATGTGACTTAAATGGAATAAAATGGGCAGGGCTTTGATAATTTCAAACTCCGGCCATTTTATTCCATGTAAAACCTCATAGTGTCTTGGACACCATCCTGAATGAAAAATCCTGGACAGAACATGTCTTTTAAATTTTTTTTTATTTTATCATTTTAACCTTATAAACTCCATTTATTTATTTATTAATAAAATATAAAACCCATTTAAGGTACTATTTTTTTTGGTTTGAAAACTGTTTATACAGTTTTAATCCAATACACCTCACCACTTGTGTGCATGGGGATTCGGGACACACAAATTGAGTGTAACAAATGAAAATATAGGTACCATTAAATGGGATTTATACTTCATAAAAAAAAAAAAAAAAAAAAAGTGTAGCATATCCTTTCCTGCCAACTAACTGCATAGTTTTTAACCGTAGTAGAGGATCTTTGGGTCATGACTAGCCGTTCGTTTACAATCTCCTCCCTTATCCTAACCATGGTTAAAGCTTTTTATATTAAGGGAACACCAAATTAGATCTTGTTTTTTGGTTTAATGAGGTGTGGGAGCTAAACGTGGTATTCGCATAAGAAAAAAGAAGCGTATTAAATACCCAAGGCAAATAGTAGTCAACAAGCTTGGTAGCCAATGTAAGGGCGCCACGTAGAAGTTTAAGGGCACCTGTCGGTACTGAACGGACACGTGTCTGTAATGAATATAATCGTGCATATACGTGTTTGCATATTATTGGTTGAGGTTCATTATTGGAGGGTTCTTACGTCATGAGAGAAGTTGACGGGGGAGAGAAATTGTAATTAATTAAAGGAAGCGAGGTTAGAGAGAGGAATAAGATGGGATTAAGAGAAGGCCAAGATGTTTATATAAAGAGTGTGACGAAGCGTTGCAGAAGTATAACCAAAGTGAGGTTGAGAGATTCACATCAAACAAAGAGTGTTTTTGAGAGATATCTCTCTCTTTTTCTTCAAACACTGTGTCTTCTTCTTCTACTTCTTCTCCCCCTCCCCCCTCTAATATCCCGCTTCTCTGTATCCCTTTCTGTCATCATCTGTCTTTCTAAGATTTGTTTTGGGTTTGTTTTTTTGGATTTTAAAGAGGAAAAAAAAAAAAGCAAACTTGAAAGCCAGGTGGTTCAGAATAGAGATTCAGTTTTTTTTTTTTTTCAATGATTTTGTAATCCCTGGTATTTTGGGTTGCTAGTCTTGATTTAGATTTTCATTTTTATTTGATCAACTCAGAGGGTTTGTTTTTCTGTCCCTCAAGTTGAAATTTCTGGTTAAACTTCTTTTCCTGCTTGTAGAAAAGGGCACTTCTTTTGTTTTTCTATCTAAAACTGTTACCTGTTCTTTGGTTTTGATAAGAAACAGGTAGGTTTTTAGAAACTTTTGCAGTTTTAGCTTTGTTTCTGTTTAAATTATTGCAGTTATTTGTTTCATTATCTCCTTTTGTCATTCAGAAGGCATGGCAGCAGCTCTATATGTCTACGGTAGTAGACCTGTTTTAGCAGATCCCTGTGGAGAGCTCATGAAAGCACTGGAACCTTTTATCAAAAGTGCTTCATCAACCTCCTACGTAACTCCATCTACCTCTTCAATCCCTTCTCCCTTCTCGTCATCTTCACCTTCCCCTTCTTACTCTTCTTCTTACCCTTTCTGCTCTGTCTCTCCTTCAGTCTCTTCTCAGTCTAACCTCTACCCAGATTGTTGCTCAACATCGACAACCCACATGTTTTCTCAAGGGTTCTCGAGCCATGACCAACTGGGTCTCGAGCAATCGGGTTCTATAGGCCTCAAACACCTTAGCCCATCTCAGGTTCAGACGATTCTTACCCACCTCCAGTTCCAGCAACAACAGCAACACATGGCTGCAGCTTCAATTCAGAACCAGAAGCTAAGACAATTGCAGAAACAAACCATTGATTTTCTCAGCCCGAAAGCTATCCCCATGAAGCAAGTGGGTTCTCCTCCAAAGTCCACTAAGCTCTACAGAGGGGTGAGACAACGGCATTGGGGAAAATGGGTTGCCGAGATCAGATTGCCAAAGAACCGCACCAGGCTCTGGCTTGGCACCTTTGACACCGCTGAGGAAGCAGCTTTGGCCTATGATAAGGCCGCTTTTAAGCTCAGGGGAGAGTTTGCGAGGCTGAATTTTCCGAATCTCCAGTATGCTTATGTTGGTGGGGACTTTGGCGATTACGAGCCTCTCCATTCCTCCGTCGATGCTAAGCTTCAAGCAATTTGTCAAAGCTTGGCTAATTCGCAGAAACAGGGGAACTTGGGGAAGCCAGTATTCGTCTCTGATCCGAAGAAGTCGATGGAGGGTCAATCACAAATGGGTTTAAAAGTGTCGGCTGTATCCCAGACGATGATGGTTTTGGAGAATTCATCGGAAGGCGAAGTGGATTTTTTGGGAGCAGAGGATTGTAAGGTGGAGAGCTCACCATCGTCATCACTGACAGAGAGTGATGAGTCTACTGGGTCTTCACCTGAATCCGATATTAAGTTCCCATTTTTCACAGTACCACCATTGGATGAGTCTGAGAAATTTATGTTGCGGAAGTATCCTTCATGGGAAGTCGATTGGGAAGCTATTCTGTCTTAATTTCTCTGCAGTCTATCGTTCTATTTCCTTAGTTGTTGTCTTAAGTGGGTTCATGTCTTAAATCTTTCTTCTGTTTTTTTTTTTTTTGGTGTGTGGGGGGCATCCCAGGTTGTTACTGCAATGAATTTTGGGCATTTGCAGAGCTACTTTTGAGTCTGAGTAGGATCAGTGATTAGAGGGCTAGGCGTTAAGAGTTTGGGGTTAGTAGATCCAAGTCTGTTATTATCACTCTTCCCTTCTGATCTGCTGGTTTTTTTCTTGCTTGACCAGGGAAAATTTACTATTATGTATTTTGTTGTATCTGCAAGGGTGTAATTAATTGTCTCTTTGAATAAATATTGTACCGCTTCTTGTTTCTTGTGATGCACAACATGAGAGCATGTGGAGCTGTTTGGTGTTTCCATGTGTTTGTACTGTAGCTTGGTTGTTTTCTCTCTATGTACCATGTGTTTGTACTGTAGCTCGCTCTCTCTCTCTCTCTCTCTCTCTCTGTACTAAAGGTTAGATGAAGATGATACAATTTATGGTGGAGAATGGGTCAAGAGAAAGAGGCATCGTACCGTGTTAGAATAGTTTACTTTTAATCAAAGAAAGCTTCATGTGCGGACCATAAAATTCATGATAAGAAAATCTGATAAAATCTATAAACCCTCACCAACTTATTAATGCCAATTTTTGTGGCTTGGCACCAAAGAATTTGCTATGATTGCAGTTTGTATTCTTTCTTGTTTCCTTGTGTTAATTATTGTTGTGGTTAGCCCTTGAGCTCTCGAGACGGGGGAGATGGATTATAAAGGAAAGCAATGATTAACATGGATCTCACAAAATCTTATTGAACATGCTGCTATGTACCATGTTACTATTGTTGTCATTATCTTTGTTGATTATGGGTTTTGGAATGAACAGGAGGGTGGTCGACTTTCAGGCAGGGAGAAATTGGATGGGTTGGAAAAATGCGAAACTAGAACTTCACCCGAATATGAACCTGGTAGGGATGACCCAGACATGTAGAATGCGCAATACAATACATTAGTCAGGCTTTACTTGTAGATGACTGTTTCCCTGCTGTTTAGATCCTGTCCTGTTAGAACCTGTCCACAACCTAAGTGCATGGTTTGGCATAAAAAGATGTGCACAATTTATGCAATCCATGCACTTTGGTTGTGCACTAACAGGACATAAGCTGACAGGACAGGATCCTGAGCCGTTTTCCTGGGTTGGAAAGAAATGAGTTCCTTGTTAGTGCGAAAACGTCGTGGCAAGTTGATGTGCTGGTCCAGAGATTTGATTTAGACATTGGCTCAACTTAGATGCCAAGTTTGTGATCGTCATTAGCTTTTTTCTTTGATTGTTAGGAACTATTAGGCTTGGTTTTAGGCCATAATTGGTGAGGATAACTTGCTTGGTTTCCATTTATACTTTGATTGAATGATCGAATGATTGATAATAAAAAATATATATATATACTTGTGATTGAGCCAGAAGGTAAGCTCTCACATTTGGCTAAGAAAAAGCTAGGAGAAATGGTGAGCTTCTTCTTCTTTTTTCCCCCTTCCATAATAGCAGTTAACCATTGAGGGGGATCCGGAATGAATAAGAGATGAAATGTATGAGAGTACGAGAGGTCCACTAGTGCATGGGATGCCTGATTAGCACAAAAGATATTGAATAAAAAAAAGGAGCTGAGGTGATGAAAATCATGTCATACTGTTCGGATACGCCAAGGACAGTGAGCTGAGGGAGTCTTCAAGAGCTTGATCATTGATAAGAAATCGCCCTCCAAAATCACTCTCCTGTGACCCTTGGATAAGGCTAGCTTTAATTGCTGCCAGTGCTTCAGATTCCTCCGCCGAAGAGGATTTTGATTTTTAGGAGATGGCTGCCACAAAATTGCCACTATGTCTACGAATGATTGCACCAGATCCTCTATCTTGATTTTCAAATTTTCTTTTGAAGGTGGAGTCCAGATGGTATTAGAGGCTTGAGCGGATTGGCTTTGGTGTTGAGACTCCAAGTGAGTCAACTCCTATAATAACCGTTAGTTTGAAATAAGATATATTGCAGGCTGATGTACTATTTTAAAAGATGATCTTATTTCTATCCAATCAAATAATTCAACATAAAAATGTAATATATTTCAAAAGGTCCTTTCGGTCTTTTGTGTTTATATATGCTAGTTTAGTCTAAAATTTTACCCACTCATTGAAGGTGGGTTGCGAGAAATGATTGGTTTTGAGGGATAACTGTGTAGCAATCCAGAGTTTTTGAAGTGTTAGGGCATGAAATTATGCAATGAACTACATATTCAACATATTGGTGGCATCTAGGGCATAAGGGGTTATCGAAGATTTTCTTTTTGTTTTGACACGCAGTAGAATAAAATGAATCGGATTCAAGTATGTAATAGCATGAAACAAAACAAAAAATCAGTAAACAGTAAGAGTGGGGTTCGGCAAGATTGCCTATATCCATAAGCAAAGACAATCAAGAATTTCTACTAAAACGAAAAACAATGATTAGAAGATGCACAAAGGCGAAATTTCAAAACCTAAAGGTGAAATTTTAAGGAAAAACCCCAAAAGAATTCTCTACAAAATCATCTTGCTTAAACACAGTTTCTTGTTTCAACGCACTCCCAAAACTTCATCCATCATTGCATAATAACACACATCCCAAGAAAACCTACACCCTAAAAGAGATTCCCCTTCCCCCTAAAATACCTAGTTCAGGTCGACAAACCTAAATTAGGTCAAAGTTTTGACCTAAAATGGGTCATACCAAGTCGCTCTCCAGATCGCATGAACAGGCTGTATTTGGATTAGGTTCAATACACTTTCCCAACACTTTTGATTAAGTTATTGTTTATACTACAAACTTTCCATAAGAAGCTTTTTTATTTATTTCTTTTAGGTGGGATTGCAAGTCCCCATAATTTACTCCAAACTTGGTTGTTATATGTGGAGATTGCATACGCTGTTTTGATGATGAAAAAGCCTTTTGGGTTTGGGTTTCATAACCAATTGTCATTAGACGGGGCCATGGATAATGGGATGGCCTTTATGGCTTCTAGTTCCTGACCGGCGATGTAGGTTGGGATTTCGTTAATTTTCCACTTCAGGTGAAAGGGGTCTATAATATCTGCAACTTTGATAAGATGACAATGAATAAGCTTACGGGAAGTTAGTTTTGAGTTTGGCAGCTTTGTAATTCATGGATCTTTCTAAATATATGTACCAAGGCTATTGAGTTTGGATTTATTCATAGCCATCGGATCTTAAGAGATTCAACGGTGCCGATTTATTTGGAGTTGCGACTCCTTTGTAGTAAGAGTAGTTGACTGTTAAGGTTTAAAAACCTAATATAAAATTATGGAAATTTGAAAGAGAGAAAAAGAGATGAACAGCCGCAAACAATTGTTGTGGGGGTTTTCAAGGGTCGAGAGTGTAAAAGAGAGGTGTACAAAGAAAAAAAATGTGATTTTCGGTTTTAGAAATGGTGTAGATTTCTTGTCCAGGATAGTATCAAGGGAAAATATGGGGCTTGGATTATGTGCAAACGAATCTCGTGAGAACTGTGCAAACGGCACCAGAGGAGCTGATGCATAGTACCGAAAAGTGATTTACACTTTTTGGGGGGCACTTATCACTTTTTGGCGCTGATGTGTTTACACCCTGATGCCGTTTTCACAGTTCTCACAAGATTCGTTCTCACCTAATTTTTTTTCAAAAATATGACTTCGTTTGGAATAAAATGCATAGGAATTTGAAATTCCTTCTAGCCCCTGTTCATTTTATTCCATGTGAAGTCACCTGGACGCCAAATCTTGAACAAAACATCTATTTCCTTTTAGGAAACACATTTTTTTATATGAATTTTGCATTCTCATAATGTATAAAGGTTTGATTATCTTCCGTAGACATAAATATATCGTCGTGTCACATAAAAACCTTCATATTATGTGATTATTGATTTTTTGCTACTATTTTACTCTTTATTGCACAAACTATGAGTAATTTAAGCCTGTATCCCATCACATACAATTTCAGATCTTTTTCCGCTGTGCCAACCAAAGCCATTGTCGCTTCTGGGACTATCAAACGGAACTATATTCAGTAGTGTTGATGCAGGTCCACTACACAGGGTATGGTCCCAGATTCGTCATTTTGCCACTTCCTTGAGATATTCCCAATCCGAGTTGAATTCAACCTTTGTTCTTACCGAAGGGCCAGCCCATATTTTTTAGATTAGGTTTTGTTAATTGATTCTAACCTTATTAAAATTCAGGTTGTTTGGTTAGCTGTTATTCTCATTGGTCAACCCAACCCCGCCCATTACCTGCTCTTGTTGCTCCAGACCTATCAATTCCACACCACGCCACGCCACGCCACACCACATGAGACACCTTAAACTGTATATTAAAAATTGTATGATGGGCTTGGTTTTTTTTTCTTCTAAAATGACACGTTCAACCTTGATGATGATCATGGCAAGACAAGTCTTTGGTCTATGTCATTAAACTAAGCAAAATTGCCCTAATATAAACTGAAGAAATTGCAAATAGAATAGACCCATTGGCAAGTCAAGAGGGTTCTCATGCCCTCACTTGAGCTTGGCCATTTATGTCTCATGGTAGTATACTCTGAAGAAATTGCGCATATAATTAATAGACGCATTGTCAAGTCAAGAGGGGTCTCATGCCCTCAATTGAGCTTGGCCATTTTATCATGGTGATAATGCGATATGACTGTTCTGCCTCCAAGGTTTTGGTCCTATGTGAAACTCACAGGGTACACTGGGTCACTAATTATGAATATTATTAAAGAAGGAAATTGTTTTGGACCTCATGTGGGGCTGATAAAAGTTTAGAATGGAAGGAAGAAGCATCTGGAATCTCCAAATTTTTGCTTATCTTGAAAAGGACTCTGACAAGTGGAAACACCAAAACCATGTATTGTTCCTTAGTCTGCTTTACTAGCATATATAATTATATATGTAATCTTATCTCCTGAGATAAGGAATTTGGAGATCACCACCACCCATCTCTTTATTCTTATTCTTTCTTCTCCACATGCGAAGACAAGTTCACACGGCCTAATCAAAAGGGAAAGGGAGACTCTGAAAGCTCTCGTTGGCCCATCACGAATCCTTACAAAGAGCAAAGTCCCTCCCTTCACCTCTTCATTAAGTTTGTCTTGTGTTTTAAATCTTGGTTTTCTTTGTTTGTGTTTTTCCTCCTCAAGTTTCTTCGAAAGCACCCAATGAGTAGCCAAAAGAGGTGTGAATGCGGGTGCAAATCCCTTCTAAAGCTATTAAATGTTCCTTGTAAGGGGAAGAAAGTGAAACTCAAGTGGGGTTCCCCTGCTTTACAGGTCACAAAGAAGTATATTCACCTATGTATGATGTGTTTTTGCTAGAGCTATGGACACAGCTAAGAATCTCAACTTTTCTCTAAAGTTGAAGCTTGGTTTTCGGTTTTTCTGGAAAAACATATGTTCTGTGACCGAAAAAAGTCTTGACCCTATGTGACTACGCTACATAATGATAGGTGATGTGTTTTTAATTTGGTGCCTCTTCTTGGGTACCTACTTTTATATTTGAACAATTATTTTTGACGGTTTTAACTCATACATCTCATGTGTCAACCTATGATGCAGTCACAGGCATTTTCGGTCACAAAAAATTTGTCCTCGGTTTTTCCAGACTTGGGATATGAGAGAGAGAGAGAGAGAGAGAGAGAGATGATTGTGCCGCCCACACGTCACAGTGATCAAACAGGAAAGTTTGTATTGACTGGAAGAGATCAGATTCTTTTGCTATCAAAGGACGGCCTTTCCCTTTGATTTCGTTTGGAAGATTAGAACAATTGGCCCCGCTCTTGAACTGACCACTGAGTAAAGACACATGGAAATAATCGTGTTTATTAAGTAGTTAATAACGTAGATTTGCTGCTTTAGAACAATGTGTTCTACTTTCTACGTGGAGACACGTCATTCCCTTTGTTACTTTGCTTTCACGTATTAAAAAGGTTGGAATTCCACCAAGTGGGCAGGGGTTCAAATCATTCAATGAATGCTTGGAAAGCTATGCCCACACTCAACATCTAATATTGAGTTTTTCTTTGATGGAAAAAAGAAAATCTCAAATTATAGTTTCTTTCCCAATTGAAGTTCCAAACTCAAATTGAAGCTGGCCTTAGAATGTCTAGGAGCAAAGTCTAATGACAAGTGAAAATGTATATTACTCGACAATTTCTATAAGCTAAACAACTCTTAACCACCTTTTTTTTTTTTTTTTTTTTTCCTCTAAATCTATTAAAAATATATATATCAACTTCAGAAAAAACAAAATAATGCTATGTTTAAACGTAGCAAGCTTGGAATTATTGATTCCAGACTTGTACATGTAGCACCTGAAGTGGAAAAAGAAAAGGGGTCGACTTGTTTCGTCATCTTACCCTCTTTCCACATAGAAAGTTTAGGCCTAATAACCCTTTGCCAATAGAATCTTTCTTTTGAACATTATTTGTTCAGAAACTTTAAAATTTCGGCTAAAAATGAAATAGATTGTGGAATACGGGTCTAGCAGTACAAAAACACCATAAACATGGTTTGATCAAGAGGGGAAAAGATCTTCTGTCCAGGATTTGGTGTCCAGGATGGTGTCTTGGACACCAGGGGGATGACATGTGGATCAAAATGAGTGGGATTTTAAAATTTCGTCTCATTCCTGCCATTTTGTTATACAAAGCCATCCCCTGGACAGTCCAAGACAGCATCCTAGACAGAACATTTGTTCCCAATCAAGAGGGCCTCTAAACAGATGGACTGTTTGGGGTTGTCACCTATTTATGTGGCAAAAAACAGCTGGGATACTCTCCCGATCGTTAAATTTCTGTAAATTTCAGTGATCAATACTCTATGAAAAGATTAAAAGCACTAACTTCACTTTTGTTTCTTTCTTCGGTCAGGTGTTGACCATCGAAGTTTGCAGAACAATAACAGACGTTTAATGATCAAGAGAGGATCGGGAGGGGGTAAAAAACCTATTCTTCGAGGCTTTGAAGCTTGCAGTTTCTGAACTTAATACATTACAGTGAGGCTTTTCTACGCTCGGCGTATGCAAACGCCTAGGTCAAAGGGCGGCCACATCAGCATCAGAAGTGATTTACACATGCCCCCAAAAAGTGAAAATC
>JAOXJP010006324.1:0-18064 GCA_025762735.1 Platanus orientalis | reverse complement strand
AAGAACTCATGCACAAAAACTACCTCTCTAGATGCAGCAACTAATGGTAATTGTAACTGGTGAGCAAAGCAATGCATTGTCCTCCCAAAAAAGCACTTTCCTCCCATCTCCCACATCATAAGCCAGCTCACTACGAAATATGGTAGCACACTGCGCAATGCCCCTCTAAAGACTCCGCCTATAAGCTCCCCTCAACGTCGGGAGGGTATATCCATCCACAATATCAAACTTGGCAGCCACAACCTACCTCCACAAACTCTCCATCTCAGACTCGAATCTCCACAGCCATTTACACAGGAGTGCTTTGTTCATGGATTCCAGACGTCTCAACCCAGCTCCCCCTTTCTCCTTTGGCGTACAAACCTTCTCCCAAGTGACCAAGTGCATCCCACCTCCATCATCCCCTTTCTTCCACAAGAAATCTCTTTGGATCTTTTCCAAGGAAGAACAAATCAGTTTGGGAATCACCATCATTTTGGGAATCACCAGAACGGATAAGTAATGAACCGGAATGCTAGCTAAAGACGCCTTTATCAGAGTGAGCATGCCTCCTTTTGAAAGATAACGTGATAATCAATTCAACCTTATCTACTACGTGTCGTTGTTCAAAGCTCCGGTTAGGGTCGTTAAGGCTATCATAAAATGCAAAAGGGATATTTTGTGGGTACCTGAGGAGTCTAGAAAAGACCATCTCATCAAATATGAAGTTGTATGTAGACTGGTGGAGAAAGGAAGCCTGGGCTAAGGCCATCTCACTGAATGTAATGATGCATTGTTGGCCAAATGGCTATGGAGATTTTTGTGGGAACCAAATAGTTTATGGCATTCAATCATCAGCTCAAAATATGGGGTTCTTACATATGGTTCGTATTCTATTGCAACCAATCAAACTTCCCTTTCTTGTCCTTGGAAAAGTATCAACAGAATCCACCCAAAACTTTCACCACACATTAGATATGACCCG
Source organism: Platanus orientalis (assembly GCA_025762735.1). Taxonomy (NCBI): domain Eukaryota; kingdom Viridiplantae; phylum Streptophyta; class Magnoliopsida; order Proteales; family Platanaceae; genus Platanus; species Platanus orientalis. The sequence goes on along the minus strand of JAOXJP010006324.1, from coordinate 17,100 downwards.
GGTAGGGGGGATAGGATTAGATTTTGAGAGGATGTATGGTGGGGTGAATCTCCCCTAAGCCAAAAATTCCTTTATGTATATTTAGTTTCCTGCAAGAAAGGTTTGACTATCTCACATTTCTACTCCATACTTTTTTCTTCTTTAAACTTAGCATGGGATTTGGGTCTACAATGTAGCTTAAGACATTCTAAGTTAGACGAGATTTCATCCTAGTTACACTCCCGCATTTAGTCTTTATCAGGGAATCTTTTCTTCTTCATCTTTCCGATCTCAGTTAATCTTGCAAGATTTGAATCTCAACTTCATTTCATTGTTTCCTGCAAATTTAATATGGAAAAATCATGCTCCTCTAAGATATAAGGCCCTTTGTTGGGAAGTATCCGATCAATGTATGAATACAGAAGATATGCTTCAACGTCAGAGGAAAGGGTGGTGCTTTCTTCCCCATGTGTGCTTTTTATTCCATAAGAATGGGGAGTCAGTAAACCATTTATTTCTTCATCGTCAATTTGCAAAGGAAACATGTTGCTACTTTATTAACTGCTTTGGCATGTATGTACTATTTCCTCAAGACTGTTAGGATTTTCTATGGAGTTGGTTCCTAGCCCCTTTTACCACGAGGGGAAAGCTTCTCTAGAGATTAAGTTCCAAACGTCACCTTTTGGACCCTATGGAAAAAGCAAAACTGCCGAATATTCCTCGACAAGAAACATGACCCTAGACAAGTGATCAAGGTCATCTCTCTTAGAATCACCTTATGGGCCTCCTCGGTGGAGAACTTCGACGGTATATCTATTGATACACTCATCAAGGATCTTCCATCCATTGTCGCCTCTACCCCCCATGTTTCTCAGTTTAGACAAATCAGCCGCCCTCCCTTGGGTTTGGCTATTAAGCTGAATTTCGATGGATGTTCCTTGGGTAATTTTGGCCCTTCTGTCATTGGTGATATTATGAGAAATGTTGTTGGATCCTATTAACAGGCTTTCTCTAGGCCATTGGAAATGGGTGATGCCATCACTATAGAGACCATGCATTATTGTATGTCTTGCATTTACTACATTCCATGAATTTGCATCATCACTTTTTGGTGGAAGGTCATTCAATCATTGTCATTAACTGGTTGCAAAATTATAGCGAGGAGAATATCCCATCCATGGTTGCAGGGAAGCTTGGTACAAGGTGGGAAGCTCGCTTCCTGTGAAGCTTGTTTGGGAAGCTAATTCAATTATGCTTCCCCAAGCAGTGGGAAGCGCACTTCCCAAACGTAGGAAGCGCGGTGAAACAAGTGAAAGTTATTTAGAGAAACAAGTGGAATCCTCCGAAGAACCAAGTAGAAGCATCTAGAGAATCGACTGGGAAGAGATCGAAGACAAAATTGTATTTCATTTAATGTAAATCCTATGGTGTTAGCATTAAATGAAATATTATCTATGAGATTTACAAATGATTTTGTAGAAGAAATAAAAAAGATTTAGTATTGAATTTATTGTTTATATTATTTTATTCAAATCCAATAAAAAAGATTCAAATCCGATGGTTTTTATACAAGTTTTTCTATAGTCTGACTCTAAGATGTAAGTTATCTACAAAAAAATGTTATGTATGGTAAAATCTAAGGTATAGTTGGCCATACTAATAACAAATGGTTTGCATATTGAGCTATATGTCATGATTCTTTGTACTTACATGGTATAGATTTTAGGTTTTTTTGGTGCTTTATTTAAGTTTATTCACTTTATTGTATTGTAGTTGAAATTATTGTAAATAAATTAATAGTTATTTACTTTATTATCATTTTTCACTGCTCGCTTCCCAAGAATTTATTGAGCCTCGCTTTCACATTGCTTCATGCTTCCGCTTCTCACTCTAGTAACTATGATCCCATCTAGTGAAGGAAGCGTGTTCTCTGGCCATTCCTATGAACATCTCGTTCTCTTGGATTCCTAGAGAGGCAAATTCCATCATGAATTATTTGGCTAAAAGAGGGGTTTGCAGGGAAACCTTATACACAAGATGTGATTTGTTTGGGTCCACTGTGTACTAATTTTTATTTTTTTTTCGGAGGGGAGGGGGGGTGGCAGTGTCATTTTTCTTTTCTTCTCTCTCTCTCTCTCTCTCCTGCTTCTCATTGTTCTTATTAATAAAGTTCTCTAGTTAACAATCAATATACATACATACATATATATAGATAGATAGATATTTCTCACAACCATGTCCAGCATGACAGGACCAAGTAGATCGTGGTTGACATGCACATCATCAAGGAAAAGTAACAAACTAGGCGGATCTGTTCATGAAGACTGAAGATCAGGTGGCCAATGTATTCACCAAATGTTTATGTAGGTCTAGTATTAGTAGGATTGTTAGCAAGCATAGGATGCAATATATCTGCATACCAGCTTGACGGGGAGTGTTGTTGTATAACGGTGTATAAGGGTACATACATGCAAGGGCATGAATGTCTTTAAGACAGTATAAGGTATACTTGTAAAAAACATATACCAATCCGTATATTCGTGTATTCCCCTTTTAGATGAAAGTATGTAAGAGAGCTCTACAACTGTCTATACACTGTCCCCAAATACTTCTTCTCTTCCTCTTTCTCTTCTTCTTCTACTTGAAACCCTAACAAATCAAGAGCTAAATCACCTAGAAATCCACTGACAGAACAATAACACAATCTTCCAGAGTACATATAACTTGGATTAACTCTGGCTAACAATGTAGCAAAAGGTATTCATCACAGCATATACAAATAAACATAGTTATTTGTTCAGAAGCCCCTAAAGCAGCTTCAGCTCAACTAACAGAGTTGCTACCAACGATTTGGTTGAGCAACTCCTCCAAATTGAAATTAAACAAAATATAAAGAGAAAATTAAAAGGTCCAAAACAGATTACAAAAATGAAGCTGATTACCATTAAACATGCAAGTTTTAATAAATTAACTGACCATGTATTCCTTTGTGGCAACAAATTCAACTGTTCCCCTACATAGCTCAGGCCTTTCATCAGCATCTCTACGCCTACCATCTGGTCCTAAATTGCAGTGGTAATCACGAGGAGTCTCATCAGTAAATCCTGCAAAACAAATAGCATATGTTGCATAACTTAATACTTACCTGATAGATAAGCATTCAAATTCCAAAAGGCTTCGTACAGCCAGGAAAACTAGGTGTTATTAATACTGGCAGGATTTATTTGAAAAATAGAGACTTAAGAGATGCCAATAACAAGGTACATGCTAATTGGTCAATGCACAGGTTCAAATTCCTGGGTGCAAAAGAAAGGAATAGGTGATGCAGGACTCTGGACTGAATATTGGAGTCCATTTATGCAAATGAATTGAAGTTGTTGCTTTTCTTCTTTATCCTCAGTTATAGCTGTGAGAAAAACCGAGTAAAAAGTGAGTTGCTAACCTCATTCTTCTCTCCTGTTCCAACTTTTCTTCTTAAATCCTCAAACATCAAGCTTTGTGGAGGTTTCATTGATGTTTGATGGATCTAAAGGAAACTTTCATTGCTCAATATCTTTTACAAGTTCTCTACATAATAAGGATCAATTATTTAAGTTTAGACCATCAAAAAATATTCTGCTGTGTTTAAATTCAGATAAAACCAGACAAATCGATTAGACTATTTTGAGTATTGATATTGCTTTATTCTGAAATTTTTTAGATTAGTTAGTACATTCATAATGTTACTTTTCCATAAAATTTCATTGGATTTGGAAGAACCCTTAGGGTTTTCACCTTTGTCAACTAAAGTGAGTTCCTGAGTGGTTGATTGAATTCTGTGAATTGTAATTGCATTCTACAGTATTTTGTGGTGTGTGGAGTGATCGGAACTTGAACAGTCTTTAGTGTGGGTGTGGGCCCATAACCCATAGGGATCACAATCTCTTGAGAATTTTGAGATTTTCCAAAAAAAGCAGGATAAGGTATATGATAGGCAAAAAGTTGCAGCATGCGATTCAAAATAGCGACTGAGACATTTCCATCAGCAATAGAAACTCAAATAATTACTACACCAAGTCCAACAGGAACAAGAACCAAATTGGAGATATGACTACCAGATAAAGAATTAACAAACTTGAATTTTAATCTTACACAAGATATAAAGAATTAGGGAAATAAATCTTATTCTTATACAAGTTATGCATAAGCAATGCTAATTGATTAAACTGAAGCCTACATGTAGATGCCATTAGATTGGAGGGACAAAGAATAAACAAAATTCCTAGAAATTATTATAGGTATTGAAGAAGCAGCAACTGCATCAAAAAGTATTTATACTGACCACATAAGTTACAAATGAAACGCCTTCCTTGGTCAATAAATTTCATAAATGGATTTATGTACCCTTTGCAACGAGAACATCGAATAGGTCCACTTTCTCCAAAATCAACAACCTACCAAAAAATAAAATAGAATAATAAAATATAAATATAAATATTTTTAGCAAAACAATCACATTATTCCATTCATAAACTGCACAAATCAGCAGTAAACTCTAAAAATTAACCGGTAATTTTTTCCTCATTGCTAACCTAAAGATCTTATCTTAGTCAGCCTCACGAGAATCTCCAATTGGAAGGAAATAGATAACAGGGTTACTTGTCTTAATATAAAGCTTTCTTAAATAAATAATGAGTACTGCCATACTCATAGCTAGAAAACTATTTACTTTTAAGGTCACTAAAATCTAAAAGCACTCCAATGTTTTAGTGGTGACTGAGTTGTGATATATATATATATATATATATATATATATATATATATATATATTAGATTGTGATTTGTGAAAGATAATGACACATATATCTAATAACTGATGAGGAAAAAACTATCATCCAGTTGATAGCTCAAGCCAATTTCACACTAATATAATTCTTGAGGATAATGAGTTAATGACCATATATGACAGATGAAAGCCAGAAACTTGCATATTCCAAGCAAAGCAGGTCTTCAGATAGATTCATTTTCACAATACAACAATTAGTCTATAAAGTAAAGGGGAAAAAAGCATTAACAAAATCTGAACTTAGAAAAGCAAGATGAATATGAACTTATGAAAATGGAATCCTAAGAATACTGCCACTGTTCCAGTGCTAGAATAACCTACTAACAAACACAGTTGTAGAATATTCCCAACTATGTCCGTAAGTATCTTCTGTCTGATAAACTATTCTCCCTGTATAGAGATCAACTTTGGTTGTTGTCCTTAAAAAATTAAGTGAATCAACTACCACAATTAAGTTGGAGAAAGAGAAGTACAAAATCCTTCAAGGAGAAATCAAGTGGCTATTCATTTGAACCTAATTGTTTCCAATAAAGCAGGTTGTTCCAAATGTCCATGCAGCGAACCCTATTTTACAAGAGAGTCTAACCTAAGTTTAGCTTAACTAGCATGATTCAAAATTTCTGCAAAATAATCAAAATTTCTTTACTTTTTTGTAAAGTAAAATGAAACCAAGTGGAATAGAACTTGGCCGAAATTTCCCTACTTATTGGGGTGCGAAATAGGAATATAAATATTCCTTAAATTCAGTGAAGAATCAATAAGATATATTAAAAAATACAAAAATATCAGCAATATTTTAATACAACTCGTCACAAAAATTCTACTTTTCATGGACATTTTCTAATGTCTGAAAAACATACACCCATATTTGAGAATTACTATTCCAAATTTCCAATGTTCCATAATTCCAATTTCCAAATAGTGAAAGAAAGATGTTAATTTTCCTTGTGAAGAAGTGACCATATTTCATATCATCATGGCTTGGCTATAGATGCATGGAGCAGTAATACTATGGTCACCCCATTCATGCTAGAGATAAGGCAGCTCAAAACTCTGCGGTTTTGAGGGAGAGTTGTGTTTGGTTTATCATGTTTATATGGTTTTATTGTAGTGGTCTACATTAACCAAAAAGTAATAAAAAAACCTCACTTTGAGTGAAGAGTGATTATGAACTTGTCAGCTTTTATGCTAGCTCTTTATCCCTTTCTAACTAGTTAACATAAATGCTTCTGTAGTTTTCTGAGTCCGGAGTCTCCAATCATCCTTATTTTAAAGTTTCAGTGAAAATTTACATGTTTTTTCCCTAATTACACAGAATACCCATTATTTTGTAACAATTTTCTGAACAACTCCTTAGGGTGAAATATTCATCAAAACCAAAAATTTGAGCCATCAGCTTAAGGATCCAATGGGAAGTGGTTCCAAAATCTCAGCGGTTTTCTCGGATCTCCATACACCAAAAAATACACCCACAAGCTTCCATAACCCCAAAGAAGAGTGCAGACCATGACTCAAATCTCCCACAGTCAATTCATGCTAAATGTCTTTTTTGATATGTCACTGCACCCTCATTGTTAACTCAGAAGTCACTGTCATTCACTCCTGCAAACTAATGCCATCATGTATAGCCTTTTTAAACCGAGAAAACCTTTTCTTTTTTTCTTTTTTCTTTTCTTAGTAAACAATTTATATGATTAAATGTCATAAATGCACATAAGCAGAGATAAGGATTCCTTGGACAAGAGCAATAAACAATACCAGACACAGACCTCTACAAAATCTCTATAAATGAAAATTTTCCATCTCTCATTGAAATCCGTCCTCGTAAGATCTTTGAATTCACACAAGACACTGACCATTCAATTAGCAGCCAGCCTTGTCCCTATTTGTCTTCTGGAAGGAGCATCATCTGCATTTAAAAACCCATTTCTTTCCACTGAAAGGCTCCAATAAAGAGCGATAGAACACAAATCCTGACTCTAGAGGTGAAGCATTCTGCAGCCAAGAAAAGAGCACTTTGTTTATCCCTAAAAGTTTCACCTGCTTCTAGCCAAACAGCACCATAAAGAAGCTCCAAACTTTCTAGGTTTGGGAATAATGAATAAGCAACTAATACTCTACTCCAAACTTTTGCGAAGTATGCATCCATTCAGCAACTGCATACCTCCTGAAAAAAGTTATCCACCTTTAGAGTCTTTACTCAATACAACAGTCCCTAAGAAAACTTTTAACCTTGAGGGGCAGGGAGGACAGACTTTCCATGAACTCTCTAGATTGGGGACCATAAAGCATAACCTCCCAGGAGAGTATCATGGTTGACTGCACGTAAAGAAAATATTTAGATCCACCCCCCACCCCTAGACAATTTCTCCAAGAGGCTTAGAAGAAAAATACACTCCCACTCTCTCTCATTCCAAACAATTTCTAGAAAGGACAAGTACCAAACAATCTCCTTCCCTCTTCGAATAAAACAATTATTCATAGAAAAGTCTTTCAAAATAACTTATCATTAAAGAGGCAAGTGAGGCTCATGAAACTTCTCAAAACCATACTAACCATCTTCCTGAAAACTCATTATTTCCATTTCCCAATTGAAAATGAAAACCTTCACAAAGTGCTTATGAACACCCTTCCAAACTCACACTCCATACAGAGGGGGCAACTTCAAGAAAATTGTCTCCTTCATCCCCAACACCAATCAAAAACTTCGTATACGCTTAACGACTAGAACAGGCAGGCTAGAAATGGTAGCAAGTGATTTTTATCACCATAGTTCTCCCCAAAGAGATACGTAATGCTTCCCAATAAAATAAATCAAAATAAAAAATAACCATTCTTCTATGTGGGCAATCATTACCATTTCATTTCATAACTTGGTCCCAAATGGTTTAAAGACTCAATGAGCCTCTAATGGAAGACAAAAGTGATCAGGAACTTTTCAAGAAAACATAAACTCCTTGCACAAGCTTCAAATGGATCATCTCCCTCATCCCCAATACCAATTTAAAACTTCTCACTACTCTTAGCTACTAAAACCAGCATCTTGGAAAGATACAAGTAGAATATAGTACAGCTAGAAAGGGTACAGAAAGCTTTCCAAGAGCATAATTCTCAAAGAGACAAGTAATACTTATTGGTGGGGAGAGAGAGAGAGAGAGAGAGAGAGAGAGACGATGGAAGGAGACAGCTTGTAGAAGCAAGTTATAGTAGCAAAACATGGCAAGTCACGGATAGCAATCAGGTTTAAATGCCTTATGGTAGGAGCTGTCGAAAAGGTAGAATGTCTCACAGTGAAGTGTTTAAGAAATGCATTCGAATAAAGGTGGGGAAAGGGGACAGTTTGGAAGAACAGGTTGTGCACCAATAATCCTTTGAAAAATGATTTTCAACCATTTTCAGAGTGGCTAGATATATATAAAGCCCAGGTTGCAAACTATTTGTCCACAGATGGGACTGAAGTACAGTGGTATCCTCGCCTTAGGAGAGACCTGAATAATTAGGAGATCACTTCAATGGCCAATCTTCTCAGAGTGTTGGGAAATGTTCAGATAAGGGCTGAAATGAAGACAAAAGATGGATGCAGGTCCCATCTGAAAATTTCTTGATCAAATCTTGTAATAAGATATGATGGTCCATCCAATCCCCTCAAAAGGGAAGAATTCTATGGGCGCTAATGAGGTTGAGCATATTGACGGTGGATAACTGGAGGAGTTAGGATCTTACTCTTCCAAACGTGCGTTTGCCGTGTTTGAAAAATCGGGAACCAGTGACCCACCTTTTGTTTCACTGTTCTTTGCCATGGAAGTGTGCACAGCAATATTGGAAGATTTTGGGATGTCATGAGAGGTGCCCAAGACAAAATCTTTGGTTGAAGAATGGTGGACAACAACCCTGAGCCATTTGGGTAAAATCCTATAGCAGTTGATCCCAGCTACAGCATGTTGGTCCATATGGCTCAAAAGGAATAGTATAACTGATGCGAACAACACGAAAACAAGCAAAAGAGAATTAATTACAACTAAAAAGCCTTCCCCAATCCCTTATAGTGGACATAGCCGAGTAGTCCTCCAGGGCAAAATAATTTAATCCCCAATGACAAGTCATCTCCTTAGCCCCTTGGTACACATTGAATGCTGGCTCCTTACAATCTTGAAACACCCTATTACTCCGCTCAAGCCATACAAGCCAACACACAGCTGGGTATACTAGCTTTCATAAGGTGGCTCCTTTTTTCGGAATATTCCTCATATTTCACGAGGCAAGCAACAACTCAACCCTGTTCGAGGCAACCCAAGATAGACCAATCTCCCTTAGGAGCCACACCCAAACCTCCATGGTGCATGGACAATGAGTAAAAATATGGTCTATACTTTCAGCTTCTTTCATACACAAGGAGCATATATTTGAAATCATCATTCCTCTTTTTTGCAACAAATCAATAATGGGGAGACGCCCTTTTAGCATAATCCAAACAAAGAAGGCAATTTGAGAAGGCAAGTGAATATTCCAAATATCAGCGCAGATATGATCAGGAGCTGGTTCATTCAACCATCTAGCATCTCTAGCTGATTTAACAGTGAAGAGCCCATTCTTTGAGAGGGTCCAACTCAAATGATCCTCTACCTCCTACCTCAACTTAATCAGGTGCACTGTACGAAGCAGGTTAACCAAGTCCTCGACTTCCTAATCATTTAGCCTACGATGCAAATCCACACCCCAAGTCCCATCCTCCTCATTAGCAATCCAATAATCCGTGGCCTTGACCTCCTTATTCCTCGCCAGACGAAATAAATTTGGGAATTCCTCCATAAGCGGCTTAGGAGAGCACCACCTGTCCTTCCAAAAACTTGTTTTGGAGCCGGAACCAACTTTCACCCTGGTTCTATTTTTAAAATCCTCCAAAAAGTTAAGAATTGCTTTCCAACACCCACAGCCAAAAGGAAGAGATAATTTTTTGGTTTCCAGTCGTTAATAATCCCATATTTCTTAACCACAACTTGCCGCCAAAGATTGTCTTTTTCTTGACTAAATCTCCAGAGCCACTTGGTTAGAAATGCTTTATTTATATCCCTCACTCTTGAAAACCCTAGACCTCTAAACTTCTTCAGCTTACAGACCTCCTCCCAAGCAACTAAGTGCATACCTTCACCTTGATTTCCTTTGCCCCAAAGGAAATCCCTTTGACAATGTTTAATTTTTTTCTCTACCGTAACCGGGATCAGGAAAAGGGAAAGGTAGTAAGTAGGGAGGCTAGCCAACATAAACTTGATCAACACCAATTTTCCACCCTTGGATAATAAACTACCCTTCCACCTTGCTAGTCTTTTTTGAATTCTAGATACAACCGGATTCTAAGGAGCTACACTCTTAAAGGGAGCTCCCAAAGGCAGACCCAAGTAGTTGGAAGAGATCCCATAGAGCAAACCAGACAAATAGCTAATCTGTCAATATTATCCACATTACCCACCCCATAAATTCTATTTTTCTGATGGTTGACTTTCAATCCAGAACCACTTCAAAACAATGAACTACACACCTTAAATATTTAACCTGCTCTTCAGAGGCCTTGCACATGATGAAAGTATCATCCACAAACTGTAAGTGTGAAACCATCACACCATTCTCTTTCACACCCTAAAGCCATCCAAAAGACCACCTATAAAGGCTTTTGAAAGAAGGGCTCCAAAAGCCTCAGCAACAATCAAAAAAAGAAAGGGAGATAGGGGGTCACCATGCCTTAAGCCCCTAGAACCATGGAAAAATTCCACCAAAGTCTCATTCAATAAAACTGAGTAAGCTGTTGTCCCATAACACTTTTTCATCCAACGCTTCCATTTATTTCCAAAACCCAGCCTTCTTAGCATATAGTCTAGGAATTTCCAATTCAACCTGTCATAGGTTTTCTCAAGATCTAATTTACAAAGAACTCCCGTCACCCCACTTTTAAGGACAGCATCACTACATTCATTGGCTACTAGAACCCCATCTACACTTTGCCTATCCCCCAAGAATGCACTCTGATTTGGAGAGATCACCTCCTTGAGCGCTTCTTTCAATCTACAAGTGAGAGTTTAGATAGAATTTTATATATGCTACCCACCAAGCTAATTGGTCTGTAATCCGAAATCTTATCTGTTGTTGCTAACTTTGGGATGAGACAAAATAAAAGTAGCATTGCTACCCAAGTCCAGAAAAGCCTCCTCATGAAAAGTTCTGAAAGTGTCCGTCAAATCCATTTTAACCACATCCCAACAACATTTAAAGAATGCCATGGAAAAGCCATCCGGACCCAGAGCCTTTTCATCTTCAATGCTCCAAACTACCTTTTTTACTTCTTCATCTTCAAAAGGGCGTTCAAGCCAAGTTCACATGTTGGCTAAAATTCTTTTAAATTGAACCCCATTTAGCTTAGGCCTATCAAAACCCAGGTCCTTATAAAGCTTCATAAAATAAGCTGCCACATGATCCTTCAAATTGCCCGGATCCACCACTCACCATTTTCATCCACTAAAGAGTGGATGAAGTTTGTATTTCTTCTAGCTGATGCAATCCGGTGAAAAAACCTAGTATTTCTATCCCCCTCTTTCAACCACTACACCTTTGCTTTTTGTTTCCATTTAATCTCCTCCATGTAAGCTATTTTAGCAAATTCTTATTTGGCCAACTCCCTCATCTGTCTCTCATTATCAAGCAAGCTCCGTTCCTCATCATTTGTGTCCCAAAAACTTATCTCCTGAAGAAGGTGTTTCTTTTTCATATCAATGCTGCCCAAAACCTCTTTGTTCCACACCTGAAACTTATCTCTAAGCATTTTTAATTTCAATCTGAGCCTCTAACCCGGCTTACCTATTATAGAAAAAGAATCCCACCATAACTTGACCTCATCCACAAAACCTGGGCACTTCAACCACATGTTTTCAAATGTAAATGGATTAAACTCACAATTCCTCAATTTTCCGCACAACATAAGAGGAATATAATCAGAAACAGGCCTTGGTCTCGCCAAACCTTTCGAAAAAGGGAAAGCCAAATCTCATTCTAGTGAGAGTACAAATATGTCCAATTTACTTAAAGAACATGGCGACTAAAAGTTCGACCAAGTATATGTAGCACCAGCAATAGGCACATCACAAAGCCCACACTCATTCATAAAGTTCAAAAATAATTTGGAGCCCTCTGTCAAAATAGAGTCCCCCTATCGATCACCCGAAGCCACAATCTCATTGAAATCCCCACACACCACGAAGTAGACCATCTCCCCCTAATCCAATTCATCGAAGAAAGCTTGTTTAAGATCCCCCAGACAAGGACCATACACCCCTGTTACCACCCACTCAACATTAGACCTTCTCTTGCGACCTCTAATCGAAATTGAAAACTGATCACACCATTCTTGAAGAATCTCTAACCTCCCGGAATCCCAGACCATCTAGATACCCCTAGCAAAACCTCTTGAAGGCAGACAACACCCATCCAACAAAGGTAAACAGAAATATTTGACAAAGGAAATGACAATGGATAGATGTTTGCTTCGATTCCACCGACACCAACAATTCCACAAAACTAGAATTGATAATATATTTAATTTGAAGCCTTTTTTCTATCCAAGACTTAGCCTCTGACATTCCAAGCCAAAATCGAAAAATTCATGATAAACCAGAAAAGGCCCAAACTAAAAAATGGACATTACATACCTGATTTGAAGCCGGCAGCACTAGCACTTCTTTTCCTCCCACCCTTTCAGCTTTAAATGCAGATCTCAGGCATTGCATCTCTCGGTAAAGGCGACGACATTCCATGCCCGACCTAGACAGCAAAATCTCCCTCTCGAGAGCCGTAAACAGAGCAATGGCCTGTTTCTCCACTCCTTCAAAAGTAACCCCAAGAAAAGCACTTATTGCCTACATCTGATTGATAACCTAGAGAGAGACCTCATTTAGTGGTGGTACCTACTCCACCATCACAAGTTCCAACCCCTGATCACTTTTGACATACCAAGCCGGTTCTAAAAGCGTCTCTCGCCTCTCAAACGTCACCGGTTCCCTCCAACCCCCCCTCCTTATAGAGCCTTGGTGCTTGATTCAAGTGCGTAAGTGTCTGAGGCTCACTCCCGGCTGCTTCCTCATCTTGATGTATTACTGCCAGAGAAAGGTTGGCTTTCACAGAGCTAAACTCCCTTCGCTCAAAAGTGGATGCTTCGGAAGCAAGCGAAAGAATAGCCCCACTCTCCATATTCACCTCACAATCCCCCAAATTTTCCTTTGGGTTATTCTCTTTCGCGGAAAAGGAAGCACCGAATTGCCCAATTGTAAAGGAGCCGAAGTGTGTCAAAACCCAATCTTCGTACGAGTAAAAGAGGGCTGAGGATCTTTGTCAAATGACTTGGATGCCCCTTTAATCACTTCCCCCTTACCCAAGCAAGGAATCGCATAAGGGCACACCACGTCCTTAAAGTTTCTCCCGATAAATGACTTAAATTCCCTATTAGGTCTTCCCATTTGCTGAAGGAACCTCAAGGTAAGAAAGTCCTTCATAAACTAGCGTTTAACCAAACACAACACCGATTTCCTATTCCCAATATACCCTTCCTGCATACCCACTTTAACCTTTTGAGTCAGGGCAGTATTGGAAAAACATGTCTTGTCCCCTTCCTCTTGCAAGCCTTCGTCCTCCTTTCCGAAACTCAATTCAAATTTTGAATTTGAGTACTCCTTTTCCCGTACCAGGATGGAAATTCTCCCAGATTCCGACAATGTCGCCGGAATCTGCAACTGCTCAAGTGGGACAATCTTAGAGTCCCCTTTCGACCTTGCCCCCAAAATTTCCCCATCTTCATCCAAGCAGGTTTCCTCCACGACAACAGACACCACATAATCAAGTTCCCTATCTGAAATTTTAATGGCTCGTGGGATCAATCGAATATCCATTGGATGAGATAGAATTCGAACCCATATGAGATCCTTCATAGATAAAGACTTAGGAGCAACTCTTGCCAAACCTCCACAATGATTTGCTAACACCTTGAAGATTTCCAAATTCCACAGGTGAAATGGTAAACCTCTGAAACGGATCCAAAGGGGCCGGACCCAAGATGCTGCATCCTTAGTACCTAGGAGGGGAGACCACCTGTGGAACACCAGAGAACCCAGGCATATCGTCCTTGTCCCATGCACGTCCAACCATCGTGTCTCCGCCCAGTTGTCCCCTATGAAAATTCCCCTGTTCTCTGTGAAGGGGATGACCTGAGCCTTCTTTTTCCAATGCAGCAGTTCATTTATCAAGTCTTCAATCAGGAACCAACATAAATTTGAGTCAATCCTTTCTACGCAAACTTTCGTTGCCCAATCAGCTTGAGAACCTTTGCAATTCTGAGCTGATTTATCAAGGCGGGGTCTAGGGTTCGAATTTTCCTTCACCAGGGGGTGTTTCATGGCCAAAAAATCCCATGATCTGTATTTGAAACCCCAGTTGTTCTTCGACCCGTCTTCAACCAAAAACTCTCGCCTGATAATCTGGATGAAAAATTCCCATCCACCTGCTTTAAAGTCCCTAGGGATTATGGTATGCCGGCCTCTGCTGTTACACAGGGTCACTGAGAACTCCACAAAACTTCCCCGTCGATTCTGCTTCTGTTGCAAAACTAGAACACGATCTCCTTTGTCCCGAGTACAAACCAGCTTCCGATTGTCTGGGAGGTTGATGGCTAGCTGTAGCATCTCAACCAGCCAACATAGCGATGTAAATCTCACTTTGATTGCTACAGAGTACCCAGGACCATGTTCCGTGATCCTCACAAGGAGCGTCTTTCTAATCTGGATCTGAACCAGATCGAATGTTTTCTGTTCAATAGCGCAGACCACCATGCTTCACATAGACAAGGGGGAATTACTAGCAGCATATAACCAAGCAGGAATAGCAGGCTCATAGATCCGTACTGTCCAATCTCTACTTCTTCTCCCTCCTCTTTCATTCTTTTCTTGCTTTCTTTCTTCTTATTTATCATCCTTTCTTGCTGTTTTCTTCATTCCACCATTAAAGAACCTCCAAGAACTTATCAAAAACCAATCTTGATTAAATTCTTGAGTTAAAACCTCTAACAGCAACTTCCCGATATAATTTTATATATCAAATTATATCCAAATAATCTGAAGTTTGGAACAGAGGTATATCTTAGACCTAAGATTCACCCTGCCAAAGCACAGAATTTTTTGACACATGGACGGGTATTTTGGTCATTTTTCACCTCTACCCCAGACTTTCCATAATTGATTTTCTGGATTTTTCCCCCTCTTCTTTCTTCTTGTTTTCTTGTCTATATTCTTCTAATTCTATTCCTTACTTTCTGTTCTAAGTTTCTCTTCAATTTACTAGTGTTTGGGATTTAATAGACTTTCTTGATTCTTTAATTCTGTCCTAAACTTCCATAAGCTTCTTTCCCCACCATCCTACATCAAGAACATCCCAGAATTATTTGGAACCAGCATATAGAGTCTACTAGAAAGTTAAAAGAGATGCAATTTTGGGAACTAAAGACAAGGAATTTCAAAGCATAAGGTTGGGAGACTTAAGAGAGGAGTGGGGTGATATCATTTGGAGTGATCTAATTGCTTAATTCCTCTATAAAGGGGTGCGACTGGCATTGTGTTTTTCTATATTTGAATAGCCATAGTTTAGCTCTCATCTGTATACTTTTTGAGGATTCTCCCTCCTTGTGAAAATGCAATACAATTACTAATCAAAAAAATATACATTAGAACCAAACGGTTTTAAGACACAATAAGGCCCCAAGGAAAGACCAAAGCAATCATGATTTCCAGCAAATACATACTTCTACCATGAGCTTCAAACAAATCGTCTACCTCGTCCCTGATACAGATTAGTACCTTCTTGCTTATATTTACCCAAAGCTAGAGACTTTTTTTTCTTTGACAGATTGCCTCAAAAAAAAAAAAAATTCCCAAGAAGTATGATACAGGAGCATTACGAGCATGGGAAGCAACTTTGTTGCTACCTAAGAGATAAAATTAAAAGACCATGGATGATCATGGGAACCACTTTTGGGTCTAGTTTTTTTTTTCTTTCTTTCATTTTTGCTTGTGTTTAAGACTTCATTAAGGGTTATGTAGCAAGTTTAGAGTAAGAATTTAATTATTTTGAGTTTTTTTTTTTTTTTTGGCTATAGAAACAAACATAATTTCTTCATCTTAGAATACAATCCTTAACCTATAATTTTCTTTTTTAAGTTAAGAGATTTGGTCAAATAGGGGGATATAGGTTGGATAACAGCTTTGCATGGGAGAATGATTAAATTATTTCAACTCAAGTCAAACTTCAAGTCAACTTGGGAAAGTTGGTAATTTCTCTTACATCCATGTCATACTTTGGGAAGTTAATATCTACCAAAGTCCAAGTTCAATATCAAATTAAGCTTGGGAAGTTACTAATTTTCCTCAAGGCAATCTTTGGGAAGTTACTAATTCTCAGAAAGTCAAGTCCTACTAGATTTTAGAAAGTTCTATTATGATTCAATCTAAATTTTGTGAAGTCATGAGGTTAAAACCTACCAGGATGTCTGGACTGTAGATACTAGATTGGTAATTTTGTTATTGGAATTGAATTGAAGTTGTCGCTTTTCTTCTTCTTCCTATCAGTTATAGCTGTAGAGAAACCCTAGTATACATTTGTTGCTGTTTACAAGCCTCAACTTCTCTGAATTTTGACTTCATGGTCTTCCCACATTCTTTGCCTTCGACGGAGTTTAACACTCATGCCTTTGATGGGAAAGAAACCCCCATGTCCAAGCTTAAAGACAGGGCCCTTGCTCTTCCCTTCCGATGGGTCTCTCACTTGCCCATGTTTTCAAGCTTGAATTTCTCCGAGTGGGTCTTCAGTTGGGATGCCATTTTCTATAGTTTTTTGAAGGGCTTATACTCCTCGTACTTTTTCTTCCATATTTTAATAAATTTTTCTTTACCGATAAAAAAAAAAAATTCTTTATACCTCAACACATGTGAAGCTTTAATTGCCATTGGGTAGATCTAAAGAAGCCTTTGATCTCTATATATATTCTCCCACAAGTTCTCTGAAAGCTTAAGCATCAATTACTTGAGTTTCTATCATATAATTTTCTATTGAGTAGACATTATGCACAAACCAGTGGAAAAGACAAAGTTCTTAAGAGTTATTGATATCACTTTAGTCTGAAACTTTTGGGATTAGCTAGTGCCTTAAAAAAAAAACTACTTTCCCCCAAAATTTTGTTGCTTTTTTTTTTTTTTTTTTTTTTGGGGGGGGGG
>JAOXJP010006313.1:0-18064 GCA_025762735.1 Platanus orientalis | reverse complement strand
ATGTGTCCACCATAGATGGATATGTCCCTGAGCCTATCCCTCCTCCTGAATATGAGCACTTGCTCACCAACATGTGGAATACGGCCCCAGATAACCCAATCACAGTTCTTCCCCCTGACATCAATATATATGGGAAAGGTTTAGTAACTCATGACCCCTTCTCATCAACCCCTATCATCCCTCCACCATCACTGTATACCCAACTCACTGACCTTTCATCTCCCTACCAAGTCATCAATATCCCCCCACCAACTAGAATCTAATACTTGTTGAACAGAGTCCCCTTGGGCTACCTAGTCAGAGAAGTTGCAGACCCTAAACTATCAAAGGATGAGCTGGAAGAGCTCACAGCTTTTATCACTAGGTTAGGGAACGTCTCTAAACCGGTCACATATCTACATCCCGATGGCAAGGGGAAAGAAAAGATGACAAAAGAAGAGATAAAGACAGAAACACAGAGATAGACTAGATAAGCAGAAGAGAAGAAAGAAAATGAGATCTTCAAAGTAACTATTCAGAAGTCACACCTGTTCTTGATCGAGCAGTTATCCAAGACACCTGCATAGGTCTCAATCTTGGGCCTCTTGCTCACATTTGAGCAACACTGAGAAAGATTCTTGAGTATATTCAGAAAGTCCTTTATGGATGCTTCGATCACACTAGACAGGCTTGAGAATATGGTGGTGAGGGTATCAAAACCATGAGTCATCACATTTTCAGAGGATGAAATCCCTAACGGAGATACCGTGCACAAAAGAGCTATCTATATCAAAGCATGTCATTCTGACATGTGTATTCCACTCATCTTGGTAGACAATGGGTCAGCTTTGAACATCTGTACCAAGGACATTGGACACACTAGGAGTTCCCTCAGACTATGTGAAACCCAATCCATGTGACATAAGGGCCTTTGAACTCAGTAAGTCACTACCAAGGAGAAGTGTTCATTCCCCTAGTAATAGAAGGGAGAATGTTTTAAGTTCAATTCCAGATATGGAGCATACCTTCCATTATCACAATGTTGTTAGGAAGACCGTGGATACATCAGGTGGGTGTCGTCCCATCCACTCTTCACTAGAAGGTCAAATTCATTATCAATGATGAGGTCATTACAGTGCCAGTAGATACGGATGTCATCACTATGACAGGCCAAAAAATATTGGGAATTCGGAATCTGCAAGCCCATAACACTTTTACCTCATCTAAAAAAAAATTAAAATTATACACATAGAGAAAGAGGCAGCAGAGCTGAAAAGGAAGGCTGAAATACTTCTGCCTAAATTCAACATGATGGCCAAAATGAAGTTTGATCCAGACAAAGGTCTAGGTAAACACTCTCAAGGAAGGAGGAACCCCATCAAGGCCATCAGAGTGCCATATAAGGCAGGCCTAGGTTTCAAACCTCTCCTCAAGCATCAGTTCAAAAAGAAAAAGAAGAGGAAAGTTAGCTATAAGACCGCACTGAACTTAGTATCAGCCTCTAAACTCTCTAAATCCAGTAACACCCTACCAACCATACCATCAGCTTAAACAAAACCATCAGAGTACAGCACAAAACACTCATTAGGATAGCCAATCGTAATTCCTCTCTCCCAGTCATCAACCAACATCTTTCTTATCATCTTGAGGCTACTCCTCATATCCAGATGTCCAGTACCAAGCCGTCCATCCGTAAGGTTAGGGAATGTTCAGCCCCCAACACCTCAGAACATAGGGAGGACAACCTAACTCCCCTAAGTTTACTCTCGTTCCCCGGCGATGTAAGAGAAACTCTCTAATCTGTGATTGTGAGCGGAGACTTAGACTTAGATGATATTAACCTTGACCAAGTCATCATGCCGGAAACATGGATACCCGTGGATGCCATAGAGCAGATTAGGAAAGCTAATTCAGCAGCAGTAGAAGATGAGGATCAGGTGATGGATTGATTGACTGAGAAAAGAGGCCTAGAAGAGCCGACCATTCTCTCATTATTTCAAGTTTTCAAAAGTTTTTTAGTCTTTTTTTTTCATGCCCTTTTATATAAGAACTACGTAGACTTGATCCCTAATGACTCATAAATTATTGAAGCATTCGACCAACACACTTGTAAGGGGTACATAGGCAACCTAAGACAGCTTCGGGCCCAGTCACTTTTTGAAAAAAGTCATTTTGTTTTTCTTTATCCTTGTAGTCAAAGAATTACGTCTGGCTTGATCTTGATAGACCAATGTTTTCAAAAGCACATATGCTGAAAATCAAGCATGTAGGCAACCTAAGAAGTAACTTCAGGCTCAGCTACTTTTCAAAAAAATATAAATTTGGTCCACCCTGAGACCAAAACTACGCATGACTTGATCCCGGCTGAACCAGTTTTCTCAAGCTTGTGATCAGTGCAAACATCGGGTATGTAGGTAACTTAGAGTTGATTCCAAGTCTAGTTGCTTTTCTCGGATATTAAATCCTTTTTCATGTAAATAATACTAAGAGCTTTTCTTTCAAAAACAAGAACAAGAAGAATGGAATGATGATGAATTAATGCTAAAAGAGGTGATCGAGGCCTTTGAGCACCAAGAGAACCAAAATCTTCCATCAATGGATGACCTTAAAAAAGTCAATCTTGGGTTAGAAGCCATTATTAGAATTGTAAAAATTAGGACTCTAGCACTTCAAATCTAGGGCATGCCCTGTTGAATTTACTTAGAAAATACATAAACATCTTTGCATGGAGTTATGCAAACATACCTGGTTTAAACACAGACCTTGTCACCCATAAGCTCCCCACTAACCCAGATATTCATCCTACCAAGCAAAAGCCTAAGCACCTAAGACCAGAATGGTACCTAACCCTCAAAGAAGAAATTCAAAAATAGTTAGATGCAGGCTTAATGTTATCAGTCAAATATCCCCAATGGTTAGCCAACATTGTCCCTATACCTAAGAAGGACAACAAGGTCTGAATGTGCGTAGATTATAGAGACCTAAACAAAGCTAGTCCTAAAGATGATTTTCCCTTACCCTACATTGATGTGCTCATAGACAGTACTGCCAAACACGAGATGATGTCCTTCATGGATGGGTTCTCAAGCTACAATTAGATCAAGATGTCAGAGGAAGATCATGAGAAGACTGCTTTTATGACCCCTTGGGGCATATTCTATTACAAGGTAATGCCCTTCGGTCTCAAGAATGCAGGGGCAACATATCAACGGGCTATAACTGTCCTCTTCCACAACATGATCAACAAAGAGATGGAAGTCTATGTTGATGACATGATTGTCAAATCTCATCACAGAGAAGATCACCTAAGACATCTATGAAAACTGTTTACCCATCTTAGGAAATATTTATTGAAGTTGAACCCAAAAAAGTGCATCTTTGGAGCCTCTCATGGGAAACTATTAGGCTTCATCATCAGTGAAAGAGACATATAAGTTGATCCTTCAAAGGGCAAAGCAATCATTGGAATGCCTACACCTCGCACAGAGAAGGGTGTACCCAGTTTCCTAGGGCATATCTAATATGTCAGTCATTTCATCACTCAGCTCACCCCCATCTGTGAGCCCCTATTCAAGCTACTGAGAAAGAACGTTTCAATCCAATGGAATAATGACTGCCAAGCTACATTTGACAAGATCAAGAATTATCTACTAAGCCCACCTGTACTAATCTCTCTAGAGCTAGATCGCCTGCTCATCCTATATCTGACAGTGCACGACAACTCCATGGGATGCTTGCTAGGATAGCCTGACAAGACTAGAAAAAAGGAACAAGCCATCTACTATCTGAGCAAGCATTTTGTTGACTACAAAACCAGATACACTCCACTTGAGAAGACCTGCCTATCTTTAGTCTACATCACCAAAAGGCTTCGACATTACTTCCTTTCCTACAAAGTATTTATGATATTTTGGATAAATCCCATCAAGTATCTATTCAAGAAACTAGCAACCATAAGAAGAACAGTCCGATGGCTCATTATGCTATCAGAGTTCGACATCACATATGTCTCATAGAAAGCTATCAAGGGGTAAGCCATAGCCGATTTCCTAGCAGATGGACCAGCAGATGAACCTTCATCCTTAAAATTTAACTTCCTAGATGAACACATACTATGTGTTCAAGTTGAACCAAGCAAGATAGTCAAATGGAAAATATGCTTTGATGGAGCTGTCAACCAATTAGGCTATAGGATTGGAGCCATGCTCGTTTCCCCTATAGGTGTCCTCATTCCAATCGCCGTAAGGCTACACTTTTAATGCACCAATAATATAGCCAAGTATGAAGCTTGCATCATTAGTTTAAAAGCAACCATTGATCTTGGCATTAATGAACTGGAGGTCTATGGAGACTCGGCACCTGTTATCTTTCAAGCAACTGGAGATTGGTTCATTCTGGAAGAGAAATTTCTAGACTACCATGAATGCCTACAAATCCTATCCAGGAGCTTCGAATATCTGACTTTCAACTACATTGGCAGAAGAAGGAACAGCTTTGTAGATGCTTTGGCCACATTAGCTTCAATGATTGACATCCCTCAAGGGACAGACATGACACCAATTGAAATTGAACAGAGAAATGAGCCAGCTTATTGTCTCCAAATTACAACTACTGATTTGAACAGGGAGCCGTGGTTCTTCAACATCAAAAATTACCTAGAAGATCAGACTCTTCCATCCATGGCTTCCAAGAATAATCAACGTGCTCTGCGGAGATTAGCTGCTCAATTTATTCTACATGGTGGGACCCTATACAAAAAGTCCCCTCATCATATTCTCTTGAGATGCATAGATGAAGCTAAAGCCTCCACCATCATTGAAGACATACATGGAGGAGAGTGCGGCCCACACATGAATGGGCTCATGCTTGCCAAGAAGATTCTTAGACTGGGTTACTATTGGTAGACTATGGAATCAGATTGTTGTCAACATGTGAATAAATGCCACACTTGCCAATCTTATGCCAACATCATCAAAGCACTAGCCTCTGA
The DNA here is from genome assembly GCA_025762735.1 of Platanus orientalis. Classification (NCBI taxonomy): domain Eukaryota; kingdom Viridiplantae; phylum Streptophyta; class Magnoliopsida; order Proteales; family Platanaceae; genus Platanus; species Platanus orientalis. Next base: position 13,095 of record JAOXJP010006313.1, on the reverse strand, counting down.
ACTGCCCAACTTGACTACTCCTTGGCCATTCTCCATGTGGGGAATCAATGTAATAGGACCAATGCCTCAAAAGGCCGCCAATAGACATCTGTACATTATTGTGGCTATTGACTACTTTACCAAATGGGTTAAAGTTGTATCTCTTGCAGCAGTCACAATGAAGAACACAGCCAGATTCATTAGGAGAGATATCATCTGCCGATATGGTGTTCCCAGCATAATCATCGCTGACAATGCAACTAATTTTATGGGAAAAGATCTTGAACTACTCTGCAAGAAGTTTAAGATTCACTACCATCGATCCTCTTCATACAGACCACAGATGAATGGAGTAGTAGAAGCAGCTAACAAAAATCTTAAGAAGATCTTACAGAAAATGACTACTAATCACTCCAACTAGGATGAAATGCTTCCTTATGCACTTATGGCATACAAGACTTCAATCGGCACTTCAACAGGGGAAACCCCTTATTCATTGGTCTATGGCATGGAGGCAGTCCTACCAATTGAAGTTGAAATCCCAAGTCTCCGAGTCTTAGCTAAAGTAGAGATTTTAGAGTCAACATGGACACAGGTTCAACATGATCAACTAAACCTTATTGATGAGAAGAGACTACGAGCAATGAGAAATGGGAAAACCTATCAAAGGGGCATGACCACAGCATTCAACAAATGGGTTAAACCCAGAGATGTCGAAGAAGGAGACTTAGTTCTTAAGAAGGTTCTTCCACATGAGTAGGCACCACGGGGGCAACCTTGGCCGAACTATGAAGGACCTTTCATTGTCAAACAGAAGTTGTCCGATGGGGCACTATTATTGGGAAACATGGACAGGGAAGACTTCTCCAGATTTGTAAACATGGACTAAGTCAAAAGGTTTTTTGCTTGATTATTGTAAAACTAGCCACAACTAAAAACTTTGAAATGAAAAGACCTTGAATGGTCATTTTGTTGATTCTCCTACCTATTTGCTTTGCATTTCTATAATCATGATCATCTCTACAAATCCAAGACAAAGAATTAATGGTTCAAAAACAAAGAAAAGCAAAAAAAAAAAGAGCTTATAAAGAACCATGATTTTCTTCAAAACATACAAGGATCTTGTAGAGAACCATGATTTTCTTCAATACATGGGCATTTTATGTAGAACCATGATCTTCTCTTAGACATGGAAATCTTATAAAAAACCATAATTTTCTTCAAAATGTATAAAGATCATGTACAGAACCATAATCTTCTTCAACACATGGGTATTTTATAAAGAACCATGATTTTCTTTTAGACATGAAAATTTTATAAAGAACCATAATTTTCTTCAAAATATAGAAATCTTGTATAGAACCATAATCTTCTTCAAGAAATGAAAATTTTGTAAAGAACCATAATTGTCAATTTGCAATCAGCCTCTGAGTAAGAGCCATTCATATCCACATTTTCAGATCGCTTCCAATACTGCCTACTCTAAGGCAGACCTTGAAATCATTTAGCAAACCATTCATTCAGTAAAGTAATTGTTCAAGCTTCTTGAGTACAACGAGAAATTCTATGCAAAGTCAGTAATACACAAATCAAGCATTCAACCAACTTGGAACAAGAGCATGTACTTCATCTACTTACCTTCCAAAAAGCCTAAACCTGTTTGAATACAGGGATAAAAAAGGGACAAAGACAAAAGAAATAATGCAAAGCTCACAATGAAAATCAGAAATGGCATTCTGACCCAGTCATGGTAAACAAGAGCAAAAAAGGGAGAAAAATAAAGTCAGCACTTAGGGTGAAAATTAGAATGGCATCCTGAGTCAAGTCAAGTCAACTAAGCCATGAACACATATCTACAAAGACCATCTTTTGACAAAGCAAGAACAAAGACCTCAAACATAAGCTTGTAATCTCAATCTCTCAAGAAAAACACATTCAATGTCCAAAGCTTGTAAACTTTTCATACCTTACCCAAACTAGGCATGGCAGCATAACATATGAAAAAATGACTACGTATTCAAGAGCAATACAACTGGTCATCCTCAATTTCCAAAGACCCAGAAGAACCCAATTTTTTCAAAAAAATAGTAGATTTCCAAAAAATGAATTTTCAAAACTTCTTTCAAAAGCAAATGCAAAAGTCAACTGAAGTAGGCCTCAAAAATCAGTCATCAGTCATTCAACATTATGAGCCATTCAAAGCATCTTTAGTTGAAAAGTCTTTTACACGCCTAGCAATGACTCTAGGATCGAGGAGCAATTAAAACAAAGTTGAGATGGGATATCATCCCCAGTAGAGTGTCATTCACGACCATGTCAAGCTGGAGATAATACATCATCTCCCCAAAAAAGAATGGAGACGATGAGTCAACTCCCATCAATAGTGATTAGAAATGACTCATCGCCTCCCAATAAAAATCGAGATGAAGCAACATCTCCAGTAAACTGTCGTTCACGGCCAAGCAAAACTGGAGATAATTCATCATCTCTCAAAATGTTAAACAATGTGTCATTATGTACCAATCTTGAAACAAAGATTGATATGTCACTCATGAGCAAGAAAATTGAGCTGTGGCCCCCAAGCAAATGAATTGGGCCTAAGGCCCCAAGAAAATGAATTGGGCCTAAGGCCCCAAGAAATGAGATTGAGCCTCTGCCTCTAAGCAAATGAATTGGGCCTAAGGCCCCAAGATATGAGATTAGGAAATGGCCCCCAAGCAAATGAATTGGGCCTAAGGCCCTAAGAAATGAGATTAGGCCTTGGCCCCCAAGCAAATGAATTGGGCCTAAAGCCCCAAGAAATGAGATTGGGCCCCGACCCCAAGAAAATGGATTGGGCCTAAGGTCCCAAGATATGAGATTGGGCTATGGCTCCCAAGCAAATAAATTAGGCCTAAGGCCCCAAGAAATGAGATTGAGCCCTAGCCCCCAAGCAAATGAATTAGGCCTAAGGCCCCAAGAAATGAGATTAGGCCCCGACCCTAAGCAAATGGATTGGGCCTAAGGCCCCAGGATATGAGATAGGCCCCAAGATATGAGATTGGGCCATGGCCCCCAAGCAATGAATGACGAGCCACCACCTTTAAGGAAATTGGGCCTTAGCCCCTTTGCAATGAATGATAGGCTACTGCCCTTAAGGAAATTAGGCCTTGGCTCCTCTATAATGAATAATGGGCCACCGCCTTTAAGGAAATTAGGCCTTGGCCCCTCTATAATGAATGACGGGTTACCTCCCTTAAGGAAATTGGGCCTTTACCCCTCTACAATGAATGACGGGCCGCTGCCCTTAAGGAAATTGGGCCTTGACCCCTTTGCAATGAATGACGGGCCGTCGCCCTTAAGGAAATTGGGTCTTAGCCCATCTGCAATAAATGACGGGCCACCACCCTTAAGGAATTTGGGCTTTGGCCCCTCAATAGTAAAATTGGATAAAGGTCCCCTTCGGAGCAACATTGATCCCCAAAAGATCTTCGTAATTTTGAAGTAACCTTGTAAATCTCCTAGCATGAATCAACAAACACATGAAACATGAAGTCCGCTCCGTCGGCAAAGCACTCCAGCAACAAGGTATCACCTTTAGCAAAGTCCATTCCTATGGTAAGCACTTAAAACCTGAAGACCACTCCTTCGGTAAAGCTATTCTATGATAAGTCATCACCCTCAACAAAAATCCATTCTTATGGCAAGCACCTGAAAGTTGAAGACAGCTCCGTTGGCAAAACAATTGCAGCAAAGACCATTCTTATGGCGATGTTTGATAAAAAATGATGCATCGATCATTTTCGACCTTGAAACCAGGCCGCATAAAGGTTCAGTGAGGACTTCACCTCACAGAAAGGGCCAAATTTTGACATCACAAATTGCCTACCAATCATAGAAAAATGTCGATCACCGTTCCATTGCCTATGTAACATGACAAACATAAATACGTAGCACCGATCTCTAATGAGATTTACATACCTTTCAGAGTTAAACTCAAAAACTTCTTGATATGCTCTGCTCAGGCCATCACAGGTTCGGTGAGGGACTCTAAGTTGCCTCACTAGAAATGCCCGAAACCATTGACATGACAGAGTGCCTTTCCGGTTCAGACAAGTGTCAACATCATTCCACAGTCTATATAACATGACAGTTGCCTTTGGAAATTGGTTGAAACTAGTCTGTAGCATTGATCATTCATGATCTCCATGGTTTTTGGAATAATCCTAAAAACTTCATGATAACCCTAATTAGGCCACCACAGGTTCAGTGGGGGACTCTAGGTTTCCTTACTAGAAATGCCCAAAACCGTTGACATAGCAGACTATCTACCCAGGTATAGACAGATGTTGACCTCGATTCATAGCCTATATACCATGACAATCATCTTTGGAAATTGATTGAAACATATATATAACTAATTCCTCGAAATCTCCATGGCTTTCGAAGTAAGCCTAAAAACCTATTGACATATCCCGACCAAGCTGCATAGGTTTGCTAAGTCATGTTGGTCCCCAACTTTGTAGAAAGGCCTTCACAGATAAACCGCCTATCTGGGGTGTAGGTAGGCATCATCACTTCATAGCCTGCATATTATGCCAGCCATATTTATAGATTGAATGGTTGAAATAGATATGTAGCATTGGTCTCTTGAGATCACATGGCTATCGAAATAAGTCTAAAGGTTTCTCACAAGCCCTATCGGCAATCCCTGAACCATAAACAAATTGCCACATAGCATCTTGGTTATTCAGACATAGCCGAATGTTTCACTTCGATTCATATCCTATGTATCATCTTAGCATTAATACCATTAGGGAGTTATGCATGATATGTAGCACTGGGTTCCTTGTTATCACAACTTCCACAGCTCCTAGAGAGAGCCCAACAACATCTCTAATCCTAGTTGGTCCTCTACTTACCCTCTATCGAAGTCGGGACAATTGTAGGGTATGACCCACTTGTGATGTCTATTTATAAGATGTAAATACGCATCACAAATTGATCCATAAAGTTTGTGAAATTCCTAAGGCCATAGCTGGACTGCTATCATGCTTGAAGAATCCTCCTCGCAGCAAATGGGTTACTTGTAAGAAAAACCCATCACAGCTTCTTGAGAAAGAACTTATAACATTTCTCTGCACATCCAACCAAGTGACTCTTTCAGTTCAAATTTTGGCACAGCCCAGTCCATACTTTTAAACGGCGTACTTGTATCGGTCATTCTAGTTAGTACTTTATCTACCGCATGATTTACTAATGACCACCCCGTGACATTTGCTCGGCATCTGACAACAAGCAATGCCACACTTTAATCCATCAAGTCTATGAAATGCTAGCTTATAGCCATAATGTTTTTTTATTTATAGTTTGAGCAATTATCAAGCCTGAGTAGTACTTTTGTAGCATGGGTTACTTCTAAGAAAAACCCTTTCATAGCTTCTAGGAAAAAAGCGTATTAACATTTCTCTATAAGTTATGATGATCACCGCTTAATAGACCAACCTGTTAGCACCGATCTTCGTGACGCTTGCTTATTTGGACATAAGCATTGTGTTGTATTCACCATAAAATGTTGTGTGTTAAACCTACTTTAGCAAATATTGAGTTGCTATCACTCGAGCAAGGCACAACACCCAATCCTAACGGATTCTACCCCGGCTTTTAGAGAGAGTCATATAAATTCTCCCTTCCACGTCCCCCCACCTTGACAATGTTTAAGTGGGATGGAAATATTGTCATGGATCAATCCATAGCTTATGTAGCCATCGCTTTATGGATGCATAGCACTGACCCTCCAAGGTCCCATAACTTTTCTAGATAGAGCTCCCAAAATATCTTCGTGAGTCCCGTAAAATACAACATTCACCTAAGTGGGACGAAGGCAATGATGTATATCGATCCTACTATATATCATAACCGATGTAAAGCCACACGTGTCTTCAGAAGTGATATTTAGTGCATATGTACCATGATTGATGTAGAACCGAGCAGTGTTCAATCATGACTACATATATTTTCTATAGCTTTTCCAGGGAGAGCTTCACTAACATCCATTGTTGAGTCCCTTTAAAATTTTCAAGGACAATCACAAAAAACGTCTGAACAATCAATCAATTGCATAAATGAAGGAATGATCAACCAACACAACAAATGTAAAACATGTCAAACAAGCAAATCCTGCAAAAAAAACTTAAGCAACTTATACAAGTCAAATCATAATAAGCTAGACAAAGACAAATACAAGTGCATAAGTCATCTGAATGGTTCCCGTGTGTTTACAGCTTTTGCATGATTGGTTTTTTGTATCGGTATTCCACAATGTTTTCCACATGTTTTCAAGTAGTTGCGCTCGATGTCAATGACTTAAATGTCTTGCGATGCAACGCATATGCTAACAGTAACATCCGAAGAGCTAAAGAAAATGTCAATTGCTTATGTATAACTCATGGATAGCCCATGCTTTCAAAAAGAAGGTCCTTCCATCGGTGAATACACATTTTTAAAAACAATCAAAATGAAGGAATTTACAAAACACCAAAAGAGTGTACCTTAAACCCGAGAAGGCATTTCAAAACCTTGATCCCAAAATCAAGGACAATTTCAACCTGTCGCCACTTTCTAAGCCAAAGTTATTCTATATTTCAAAAGCAATCCATCCAAATATCTATGAGTAACATACAAGAAAGAAGAATGGTCTCTCCCAAGTCAAAATCAGGGCACTTCCTTCTTTGTTATATGCTGCAAAGCCACACATACCAAAAAGGGGCATCTGTCAGCACCCAAATTTTGACTTGGGTCATCTGATGGCATAAGGACATCATAACAACATTTAGACATCAGACTCTATGCACCCTTGGCTTAGGAAGAATAAACCTATACTCTAGGAGGTTAGGCATTCCTAAGTAGCTCTTTCCAGATGTTCTAGTCGTAAATGAATCAATCAAAGCACCTTATTACAACCTAAAAAGCACCATTTCAGGACAAACTCTAATCTTTCTCAAAATCATCTACAAGACTTTGAGGGTCCACATTTTAGAACTCCATTTAAGTCATTGGTAAGTTTTTCACCTCCTGTAAGCCTTTTTATTAAAGCATCATAATTACAAAAATTACCATTTTACCCTTCTACCTTCAAAGGCTCAATATTCACTATCTATCATCTAGATCACTGAATCTCTCTGTCTACATAAGCCTTCTTGTCATGAAGCATCATAGGCAAAGAATTCACATTTTCACCTTTTTTCACCTGTGGGTAAAAAATTACCATTTTACCCTTTCTACTCAGAGAACTACCCTTAGACCCTTAAAGGACCCCCAGAGCCTCTCCTGCGGTCCAAATGATGTAATTTCAAAACCTATGCACCCTTGAGTCTCTCTTCTCTAAAGGATTCATCACAACTTAGACATTGCTCAAGAACAACAGCAACCAATTTCTCAATCTGTGATGACCCTAACCAAGAAATGACCCCTACAAAAACTCTCAAAGATTCATTTGATCTCTGAATCTAGAAAAGTCAATGACCATACCTCGGCCTTGGCCTTAGCATCAAATCTCCAGGTCTGAGATGAAAAGTTCGAAGTCTTGAATCTCTGAAAAATCTCAAATCTTCTCTAAAAGGTTAAAAAGCTATTTTTCTACTTTTTGCTCTTATAGAGCTAGAATATTCTTCAGGCCTCCAAATCAAGATCAGTCAATGCCCATTTCTTTAGAATTGCAAGGCCTTCAAAAAGTTGTCTAAGGAGCAAGGACTTTCATAATATCTATCTACCAAGATTCTCTCAAAAACTCCAAAAAGCATGGCAAATTAGGTCTAAAAATCAAGTGCTCAACCGACTCTCGGGAGTGCACCTAAAATTAGAAATTCAAAGTTAGTGGCCACACCACAGTAAATTCAAAGTCGCGATATTATTAGATCCATGCTAATTTGTAGAAAATCCATTGCCCAAGTAGTCATTTCTGCCCAAACCCCAAAAAAGTATGTTTTGTTTATATTTGGCACACAAAATGCCTTTAAAAGTTCTCCTAGACTCAAAATACGGCAAGGTCAGGGCCATTTTCTCGTAAACACCCTTGTCCTGAGAAAAGCATTTCACAAACCCCTAACTCAGGAAACATCTAGTCATTCAATTTCACTCAGCTTTAAGCGGCTACAAAAACCTAATTTGTTTAAGCAACTTTACTTCGAGAAACCCTTGGCGATTGCTCGAGAATCCAACAGCCAATCTGTTAACTTCTGTAGCTCCCAGACTCCCTAGGCTTTAAATACTCCAAATACGGCCCTAGGCGACATTTTATAGAAAAACCAGTAGCATCCTCTATACAATTTTGTCAAATCACTCAAAAAATGATTTTTGACCTAATTTCTTCCTTGAGTACCGTAATCTTGCATAGTCAGAAGCTATGAATCACCTAGACCTGGGAGCCTCTATCCTTAGGCCACCATCAGATCAATTTAACCATCTTGCCCTATCAATTTACATTTGAGAGTTTTTTAGCCAAAAAACCCTGATTTTACCCCTTACTCTTTTCATAATTTGGTTCTGATTAAACCAGTGCGACCGGAGCATCTGTAACATCTAAAAATGACATTGAATGGGCCAACTTTCGAGCATGGGGGCTCACATGGAGTGACAGTAGTGAGAAGGTTTAAAAAGATCAAAAATTAGATATTATATCAAATGAGCTAAAGATGAGATATTTTGCATTAAATGCATCCTCATCTTTAGCCCATTAATTGTGGCCTTTAGATTGGAATCATCTGATTCTCTCTCTCACCCTCCACCCTAGGGTCCTATAGATGAATTTCAAATCCCTATTGAACCCCCCACAACCTCCCATCAAGCATCCCAACTATCCCCCTTTAAATTTGAACCCAATGGGAGCATGCCAAAGGGCATCTCCCATGTCACCTCCATAGCCACCCCTAACCACCCTCAATAACACATCCCTTATCTCACCCTCCATTGAAGTAGCACAAGCTTCATCAAGCCACCTAATTGGCCTTGTCACCCATCCATGTCTCTCCCTCCAAATCAATCTCAACCCCTCACTTAGATTCAATCCTAGTCATCTACCTAGTTTAGGATAGGGATCATCCTAGCCCTCCATCTAACAACCCTTATCCCTTCATCCAACCCTCCATTTTATGGATTTGAGGTTATAAATAGCCCCAAATACATGGTGAACAGGGTTGGCAACAAAAAACCTTAACCCTAAGGAGAAAAAGAGGAAAAAGAAAAGGAAAATCTTAAATTCCCCCCAACCCTTGGTAAAGTAAGCCTAAACCTAGTTTTAATTCATTTTCTACACTTCAAATATCATCATTTGATCACTGTTATGCTGTCCAATTTATGCTAGAGCATTGCTCTAATTTGGGTACATAATAGAAGCTCAATAACCTCTACTTTGCTCTTATTTTTTACCTATTTTGATGTCTATTTTTGTTTGAATTTTGTAGAGGGCTACTTGAGCCCAATTTTTAGCATGTTACAATATACATATGGAGGGTGTTTTATATTTAATTTCATGATTTTTAGAGTTGTGGAAGGCCTTGAGATGGCCCCCCAAACAAACCCCAAAAACTAGGTCTTTTGAGACCTAATTTTGGGAAATATTTGTCAATTTTATTGTGAATTTTCTATGCATGATCTCGAGATCAATTTTTTATATGTTGTTCCTCTATATCCCCTCTACTAGCATGTTTAATTTTAGGATTTTTGAAAAAACCCTAAAGGCTCTAAAATCAAGAAATCCAGTTGCTGGATTTTTTCCTAGTAACTAATGCCTATTTTTTTATGAATTAGAAAAAGGCATTAGATAAATAGGCGTCAAGGATAAAATCAAGTGTTGAGATCTAGGACCCACCCTAGGGAGCCCTGATTTTCCTTAAACCTGTCCCAAGGCTATTCTGACCTTTGTGACCCATCCCTGTGCATCAACACCTCTGTGGGCCTTATTTTTGTCCCAACTCCTATTTTCTCAATAAACAAGCATTGGACAGAAATTTAGGTGTTAGGATGGTTTTCAGGCATCAGGCTTGGTTCTTAAAAATCACATTTTTTCCAAAATTAGCTAAGTATGAGTCTGCCCTAGGGTTAGTCCCAAGACCCAAGAGAGACTCCACCCCTCTGGGCCCCACTTGGGTGGCCCAGAAACCTAAACTTACTGTTGATTTTACACCCAACGCCTATTTTTCCCTTGAATTAAAATTCAAGTGTTGAACAAATAGGCGTCAGAACTAAAAATAGGCATTAGGCCTGGAACAGATGACTGCAAGGCCTACTTTGGGAGATTATATCTCCATGTGGCCTGTACCAAGGACCCCTAGGGTTACATAGTGTAACCCTACAAAACTTCCTTTTTCCCAAACTCTGGGCATTAGAACCCACCCAAACACCCTAAACAGTGGCATGAAAGTGCTCACCCAATCAGATTTCTCAATGCCTGTTTTTCACCTTGAATTACAAAACAGGCATATGAAAAAATAGGTGTTGAGACAAAAAACATGCGTTAGGCCTGTGACCCAAAAAAAATGAATCTTTTTTCTTTTCTCCTCCTTTCTCTAGGGTTAACTCTTAACCCTAAAAGGGCAAGCAGTTTGCCATTTAGAGGGGTTCATCATCCCTCTAAAGACCTAACCCATGAAGAATCTCCTAGAATTAGAATAAGACAAAATAAAGACAATTTCTGGATCGTTTATAAGTCAATGCCTTATAAGGCGATCAGCCAATGAGGAGTAGAGAGTTTATGATTCAAGATAGGTATCTCTTTCGAGGTATGTGCTTATGTCTACCCCACACTTTTGTAAGAGACTTTCTAATCTGAGAGATGTATACAGGTGGTGTGGCTAGCCATTTCAGTCGAGAGAAGACCATTGCTCAAGTTGAGGACCGTTTCTACTAGCCTAGTTTGGAACGAGATGTGGCGAAAGTAATTGAGCAATGTTGTACTTGTCAACTGGCAAAGCAGAGGAAGTAGAGTCCAAGTCTATATTCTCCATTGCCAGTTTCTCACAGACCATGGAAGGATGTAAGCATGAACTTTGTGTTAGGCCTTCATCATTCCCCGAGGCGACACGATTCCTTGATGGTTGTAACGGATCATTTTTCCAAGATGGCCCACTTCATACCTCGTGCCAAGAATTCGGATGCCTCCAGTGTTGCTCGTCTATTCTTTGATGAGGTAGTCCATTTACATGGGTTGCTTAAGTCCATAATGTTTAACCGTGATATTAGATTTGTCAGTTATTTTTAGAAGACACTGTGGAAGATGATGGGTGCTAGGCTACAGTTCTCTTCTGCTTACCACCCTCAGACAAATGGGTAGACTAAGGTGGTGAACATAAGTTTAGGGACATTACTTCGTTATCTAGTTAGTGAGAACCTTAGAGCATGGGATACAGTCTTTTCTACTGCAAAGTCTGTATACACTAATTCGGCTAATAAGACCACTAGTATGATTCCATTTAAGATAGATAGTCACAGGTTATAGACCCAGGGCTCCTATAGACCTTATTCCTATGTCTGTATTTCAGTGTCCCTTTGAGTCTGCATCTGCATTTGCATCACATTTATATACATTACACCAGGAGATCAGACGTAGAATTGTTATGAGTAATGAAAAGTATAAATAGTTGGCTAATTTGCATCGTACACATTGCGAGTTTCAGGTTGATTTGGTTATGGTTTATTTTTTCTCTGAGCAATACCCACCTGGGATCGTGTAAAAATTGCATGCTAGGAGTTTGGGACCTTACAAAGTTCTGAACAAAATTAGACCTAATGCATATGTGTTGGACATTTTGATTGATTTAGGGATTAGCTCCATTTTTAATGTGGAAGACCTTGTACCCTACCATGGTCATTCTACTCCAAACTTTAAGTCTTTTGCAGACCCACAAATACCAGTCCCTCAGCCGCCTCAGCCTATACCACCATTGTCACCTGTCACTACTCGCAAGGAAGAGATTGAGGCTATTATAGATGATCAGAGTGTTTTCACTAGATGGGGAGGTTATCAAAGGTACCTCGTCAAGTGGAAAAGCCTGCCAAATATTGATAGTATATGGCTCATTGAGAGTGAATTATAGTAGTTTGACCCTAACATTTGGGAGCAGTATCATAGCCTTCTAGTGTCAGAGGCAACTTTTTCTTAGGAGAGGAGAGTTGATGAGGACATCAGGTCCAGCCAGGAGTTTCAGCTCTATCAGAGACGGCATAGGAGGGTTGCGCCCATGTTATGGCTTCACTAGGATTTTTATTTTATGTATTGTTCCCTAGCACATTATTTGAGGGTAATTTTGTCATAGTAGCATATTTAATGGTATTTTGGTTATTATCTATAGTGTAGAGTTGTTTTGGGCATGATATTGTGCTAGGGTTTTTTTTTGGGTTTTCCTTATTTTAGGTTATAATAAGCCTAGCTGTGGGGGCTATAAAAACACCCCACATGACCAAGATTGGTTTTTCTGATGAATAATATAAAAGCTTAAGACACACATTTTAGCTACTTGTCTCTTCTTTTTCCTTCCCTTGTGATTGCAAGTTGAGTATAGTAAAACCCTGGAATGGGTCTAGGACATTCCTAGTTTAACATTGTAGTGGAGGCTATTCCCTCTCCTTAGATAAAGGTTTTCTATCTCTTCTTCCTCTTCTTCTTTTGTTTTGTTTACATTTGTTTTTGGTTGGCTGCAATCAAGAATCTACAAAGGATCCATTATTACACTCTATTCTCAGAAGGTTTTAAGCACCAAGCATTCAAGGGGTTGGGCAAAGCTCCTACGATCAGTTGGGTACTCCCACATATATTTATATTGTTGTTTGAAGTCTTTATTGGAAGATACAATCTGCCCCAAGCGTTAAAATCAACAAGAACAACCTGCACAAGAACAACTCTAACTCCCTCAATTTCGGGAGTTAGCTTTTATGATTTTTCCAGGGTGTTTAAGACCCTTGTACGACTCCTCTAGTGGTGGGTCTGTGGGCCTTGATTTTTACATGAGGGGTAAATCCCTTTGAAAAGAGACTTAACTATTGCAAGAAAAATCCCACACAATTAGGAGTCACCACCAGTCTTTTTAATGATGTGACTGGACATCAGTTTTGAAAACAAAACAAGTTTAAGTTTTGAAAATG